>VYZR01094747.1:15352-26552 GCA_013400675.1 Oxylabes madagascariensis
AAAAAAAAAAATAAATAAAAGAAAAGTACATGAAAGGCATTTGAAGCCAGCAAGATCAAAACAATGTAAAATGTTTATGCCTGGATGTTTTCTGAAGTTTGGGTCTTTTAAAAGGAAAAAATAAATCTCACAGAGATATGAAATGCAGGGTATTTTCTGAGGATTATTTCCCACAAAAGTTGACTGCAATTGAAATTAAGAATTAGCTTTATCTTTTCCAGAGATGTGCTATTCTTTTTGTGCTTTTGTCGTATCCCTCTACCAGAGACAACATCTGACAACCTGCAGACACTGGTAATCTCTAGTACAGGAAGATTACATCACTGACTCTAAAAAGTCTTTTTGCTGATGGGCAACTTAGATAAACACCATCTCAGATTTATAGCCTCGCATTCTTATCTTTCCTAGCTTCATGGACAAATTCACAGCTTTCAGGGAATGCTTTTGACAGAATACAGATCAAACTGGGGAGAAGTGGGAATTCAGAATTCTGCCATGCTGGTTTTTGTTCTCACTGGCTACTGATGGAGCTTTGTGAGGTTTCTCTGGTCCTAAAGGCACTGACACCATAACTGTATGCAAGAGAAGATTGATGCTAAATTGCAGAGACAGACTTGCAGAACTGCTTTTTGTCAAAGGTTTGTGGTGTTTGCTAAGGGCAGAAGGCTAGAAATGTGGCAGTTTTGCTTAATTTCTTTGGTTTTCATCCCTTCGTTATTTGGAGTCTTACAAAGAAGCACCGCAGCAACTAAGCATCCATCAGTGTAAAACTATTTAAAATATCTGTGGTAGTCTAAACTTTATAATTCTGCTGGTTCGAGGCTCTGCTCTTCATAACAGCTGCCAATAGCTTCTCCAGCTTGTTTAAATAAAATCACTTCGTCAGCGCTTGCCTGTCAATGAATCTCTGGTAACACCAGCAAGTAATTCAGTACTTTAGGAGCCTTTTTTTGGTCAGCATCCATGAAACCATAACTTCCGGTTATTTTGGCATACTCCAAGCCACACATTTTTTACTTCTTATTCAGAACTCATAGGTTGTGTCTCCTAAAGTATTTTCTTCTTACTACAGTCCCTCACAAAACCTCCTTGCAGGCAAATGTCCATGGAAGCCAACCCAATCACATAAAATTGCATTGAAGGACAGATTTTGGCACACTGTGAGAAGTCAGTCAGGATAACTGGAACAATAGAGCAGCAAAACCAGACATTTTATTTACCACACAGGCAAATTATTCCAATTTGATTTACAAATTAAATCAATTTCCAGGCTGGGATAGGATTTTCTAACAAAAAGGGATATGTGTTCCCAATACAATGCTGCAGTCTCCTCTTTCTGCTTTAGTCCTTAGTGTATGTGTATGTGAATGGCAGCAGTGGAAAGCCAAGTTGTGTGGTATGAAAGAATGATTCCATTATGTAAAGTTTTACAATCGCTACGTTCTCATATCAGTATTCCTGCCAACCCAGGGTGCTTGGCTGATATCCAAGTACCTCAGGTATTCAAGTACACAGAACAAGAGGCAACAGGCAGAAACTGATGCACAGGCTGTTCCACGTGAATAGGAAAAAGAAAATTTTTACTGCGCAGGTGACCATGCCCTAGAACAGATTGCCCAGAAAGGATGTGGAGTTTCCCTCACTGGAGATATTCAAGAACCACCTGGACACAATCCCGTGCCGTGTACTCTGGAATGACCCTGCTTGAGCAGGGAGGTTGGACACAATGGATGGCCCACTGTGGTCCTTTCCAACCTGACCCGTTCTGTGATTCTGTCATAACTGGTGGTCTGCAGAATATCAGTTTTCAGTGTGGTTTTAGTGGCTTGTCCAACACTGCATCTATCATGACCTGCTCCCAACCTTTTGTAGTTAGTTTTAGTATTTCCTGTGCCTTTAGTTAATGCAAAAACAAACTGACAGCAACCAAGAGAAATTTATGTCAAAAGACAGAAAAAGTAACAAGTAGTTTTGAAGTTCTCTGCCTACTCTTTTAATTCAATTCAGTGCTGTGCATGTGGTAATAAATTAATCAGCTTTCAATCATTTGTGTATTGAGATTAAAAAATACTATTTAAGGGCTCATTGGATCTGGAACCCAGTTTTTGAATTAAACAATAAGATAATTTTGTTAACTAACAGAATCTTAAAAGTCTCAAGCATTAGATGTTAAAAAAGTGAGGTGTTATTTTGCTTTAGCAATAAGATATCTCTCAGTAAAGTAAAAAACAAAACCAAGATTGATATTTAGCTTCTGCATGTAGGCTGGGAGAAAAGGAGTGAAGTGACATAATGTTAGATCAAAAGGGAACTGAGAATATTCAGCCCATTCCAACTGTAATAAAATGGACTCTCAAGAGCAGTTTTACTGTCGATATTTTATTGAACTGTAAAACCAAAATATTGATAAAGAACATAAATCTTTATAAGAGAATGGATAAACAGCAGAATAACACTGTCTCTATTTCAAAAGCTGTGACATATTAGAAAAAGAGCAAGAGAGGAAAAGAGGGAAGGTAGAGAAGATGTCCACTGAGATTTGTTTGCTCTCAAGATGGCACAACTTCAGCACTTTATAGGCATCTACAAGAGCAGAACCTCAGTATGGAGAGAGTCAGCTTCTGCAGCAATTTCAGGTGCCAGTCAGGAATTATTAGCCCGGGCTGAGATCTGTGCTGGTGAGACACCCACACCTGAAGGCACAGGACAGCCCTAGCAGACAGAGGGGAGGCTCAGCTCAGCCGTGTCATTATTCACATCAGTCAGGCTCAGGGGCCCAGGGTGCGGCTGCCACTGTGAGCAGACAGCAGGAATTGCTCAGAGGCACCAGCTCAGCAGTACAGCTATAGCCAGCCTGAATGGGCTGGCCCCTCTGATGCACCAAAATCAGCCTGTGATCTCATGAACCAAAGGTTCACCTGGCAAAACTTCAGGTGCTGACCATGCTGTGGCTGCTTTAATTTACGTTTTCCCTAGTAGCTCTAATGCTAAGCAATGAGGAGGTAAGAAAGGTCATTTTATTCAGTTTTTTGAAACTTTGTGACTAAAAATGAAATTTCTACATCTTTGGGGATTAAATATTATAAATGTGTTTGAATCAAGCAGGACATTTAATTCCTCTAAATCACAAATGATAAGCAAATATGGCTTGCATATCTTTTACTGGAACACAGATTTCTACCTCCCACAAGACCGAAATGTTTAAGTTACGAAGTTTGTATTTTGGCAATATCTGTATAACAGATATTTCTTTCATCGGTTATGTTTATTGCATTAGTAAACAAGAGTTACTCCTTAAGGGAAATTCAACTCCAGAATTTTTCTTTCAAAAGCTGTCATAAGAATCAAAGAGACTGACTGTACTTGCTATTTAATTTTTTATTACTTATTTGCATCTCTAGAGTCTGAATATGTTTATGAAATTTAATCTACAAGGAAGAGAAAACTTGCTTTGTGTGAGACTGTCCAAATGATTTCCTGCTGGGAACTCAGTGTTCCAGCTTTGCCTAAGCAGTGTCTGCAGGAGTCAGCATTTTCCTGGGTGTTTTTTCACAAGCAAGAAGTTTAACAGTCAATATTAGTGATGAAAACATCTATCTGATCATCTTGACATTATCAATAGATCCTACTGGAAATAAACACCACGTGGTATTTCACACATGGACATTATATGCTTAAAAAGATGAAATAAATTAAGCTCAAAGCATTATCTTCAATTTTTTTTTTTTAAAAAGGTGAAATTGTGGTTTGGAAAACACAGATCATTCAAATTTATTATTTGGATAATATGTTTTAGCTGCATAAAGCATTTGGATAGAAAGACATTCAGAACATCTTGCTCAGAGTTTCCACAAAGCCTGCACTTCCCTAATTTTAAAATTATTCTTTGAACCACCTAAAGCAAGCAGCCCAAGTCTGTTTCTGGGTGGCTGCAGAAAGCCCAGTGCTCTGGAATCTGAATTTTGGGTGATTCGCATTTCAGAACAAGAAAACTTAAATGGGTGACTAAAGATAGATCTTTCTCCTGACCTCTCATCACAACTAAGGAAAGACAGAAACACTTCAACAAGTGAAGCATTCAACGGACACAGCTGTGTCCTTTTCCAAAGAGGAACACATCTTTTTCAAGTACACTCATGAGCATCACATCTAATGCTATCAGATCAGGGCTAGTGACATTCCTCCCTGCCAAAAAGGAAATAAGTGACTTTTTCAAGTACCTGTGAGCACAGAGGTGTCTCTGTAAAACCACTTTCCTCAGGAATTCAGTCACTGCCTCTATTTCAAAACCTAGTAATGCTCAAAGCATAAGATTCCTTCAAACCCACTTTTCAAAGGTTTCCATATTACAGAAGCAGCATGTTCCTTCTGTAGAGAGTAAAGGCATGGACCTTTTTATCTCTTCTCAGAATGTCTCTTCCTCATGAAGATCTTAAATCCCAGATACAAAGATAGAGCTAAAACATGTCCAAATCATCATGGTGATAAAGCCAGAGTTTTCTGGGGGAGGAAGGGAGTGTCAACCTGTGCAGCAGCATCTCAACAATCACTGAAACCTCCTTTCCCACAGATGACCATAAAAAATTTCTGCCAATGACGAAAGTCTTGGACTGTGATTGTAATATTTCTTTCAGAGAAGGAAGTTGTGACCTCATATGTGTTGAGCAAAGCCCGAGACCTCCAAACCTTCTTGCATTTAGATGCAAAATCTCAGTTCCAATGAAATCATGGTCTAAATAATTCGTCAAAATCTGAAAAGTAACATCATGTTAAAAGTTAAAAGGCTGATGTATCTGGGAGTAAATGCAGGTAATTTTGTTCCACTTATAGGGCAATAGGGAGCTCAGATACTTTGTAGAAATGACAAGCCAGCCGGTTTATCTGTTCTTTAGCCAACCACTTTGCAGTGCCCACAGCCTGGCTCTGGCTGAGAATGCTGCAGCAGCCCAGAGGGCTGGAGAGAGAGCGAGAAATGGGAGCTGGTACTGTTGTTTGCTAGAACTCCTGCTTAAAAAAGAGCTATGCTGAAATGAATTTGTGTAGTAATAATGTCTCTTGCCCTCATCACCTCACAAAGAGTCAACCTCGATGGAACTCACTGACAACACCGTGTCTCAAAAAATTGCCAATAACTTTGTATGACACCCTATTGTCACAGCAGTTAAATGTCAGAGGGCGTCAAACTGGTAAAACTGCTGTGTTAAATGTTCAATTACTCTTTTAATAGGAGGAACTTATCTTCTCTGCCAGTTGTGCATTATGAAAACGCACACAAATAAGTGTGATAATCACCAAACACCGACCTTTTTAAAAGGTCAATTTTGTAGCAGCAGAGCACAATAAATACACTATTGGGGGGAGGGGAGGTGTTATACAGTGGAAACGAGTAATTAGGCTGTTCTCATGATGAAATTGCTGCTACAAAAAAAAAAAAAACAACCAAAAAACAAACTCTTCTGTGATACAATCACTTAAATATTTGATATAAGTGAAACTCAACTAGCATGTCTTGTTCTAGATTGTTCACTACTATGCCTCTGCCTCCAATGTCACATAGTCAATAACTTTCAGATTTCTGGGATGGAAAAATCAGCTTAAGTAATTCACAGAGTGCAGTTAATCAGAGTCAGTTTCAACGGCCTTGAGATCACTTCAAGTTACAGTGTTTGATTTTGCAGTCTGTGTCCGAGTCACGCTGCTGTCTACTGGAAGCATTTGTCCAGGTCTCACAAACACTGGAAGGAGATAACAGGTTTTATCTGATTAGATTTTTTTTTTCTAGGTACTTTTACCTCCCATGTTAGTATTATTTTTTTCCCCCCTTTTCAGCGCTATCCTAAAACCCAAATCAAAATAAGTAATATAGGATAGATGTAGCACACACCTTTCACAGTGGAATAAAACATTGATGCATGATCCCCTTACGGTATTCAAATTTCTGAAACCTGTTTCTCACAAAGTTCAAACAGTGTTATATTGTAACTGTTATACATGGAACAGATTAAAAAAACTCTGTTCTGATATGGCTGATTTGAAATGCATCTACTTCTATAAATTCCTTGGTTTAGGTACTTGTGTAGCAGCTGCCTGTCTCTCCTGGGAACATGACTCTATGATCTCTCTTGAGATCAGTACTAACTTCCACATTGGCATCCGCATGCAGAAGCGTCTAATTAACACCAAGCAGTTAAACTTAATGAGGTATTTAAATATAAATATGTAACTTCTCTTTTTTTTTCACCAATCCTTTTTCCTTAGAACACAAACCTTGATATCACAACTCTACAAGCAAGGAAAAACTAATTTGTACAGCAACTGTTATCTTTTCCTCAGAAAATAAAACCGTATTCTATTGCCAGCTGCTTTTATGGCTCCTGTCAAACACTCAGGTAACTCACTCGTGTCAGCTAACTTCCATATTCCTATTCTTTAAGAAATTGAATCAGTCGGGGATGGCACAGGGACATGTTGCCAGCCAAGAACCTTTCGACTGGCTCATCTGACTATGGCCAAAGTGTTAAAGGTGAGGGGAGGATTAGTATTTGGTGTTTTGCACAGAGCCCGTGCAATCGTTTCTGGTGTAGTAGAAGTAGTTTAAGGGATATTGACCAAACCCCGCTGGTGCCAAGCCTCTGTGCCGATTGCTGCGTGCTGGGCAGGCAGGCAGGAGCGGGGAAAAAGATCCGAGGGGCGAGGACTTGGGCAAGAGAACAGTCCTGCAAGGCCCCGCTGCTAGCTTCTTTTGCGAAACTCGGCTAAATGGGCTCCAAGGGGGTGAAACCGAAGCAAAGCCCGCAGGCAGGCCGCTGGCTCCCCGTGCCGCGGTGTCCCGGCGCCACCTCCCGGGGGCTGCGCTCCCCGGCACCGGCCCCGCGGCCGCCTTCCGACAAAGCAGTTTTACCTTCCCTCCCTCACAGCACTGATCAGGTTTCAACCACGCTCAAATACCTGCATTATCTACGGAAAGCTGTCCTAGTGCTGAAAGATCATCCCAAAAATATTCTGCTCCCTTTTTCACTTCACTTCACTTCACTCAGGTTTTCACCCCCTCTTCCTTCATCAGCTCTCTGATCAAATGGTGCCACTGTTCCTCCCAGATTTAAAGGCTCAACCTCTATGAAGTAGTGTCCTCATACTTTCCTTCCAGAAGCCTTTACTTCGTAAGTGGAATGTCATATGGATGAAAAAAATAAAAAAAATCATTCACCAAAAAGGAGCTGAAGTTGAGGCAAGCGATTTTCTGAATATTTTAGAAGAATTTGAGGATATACAAGTATCAATGTGTACTCATTTCTTTCCACTCAAAGTCAAGGCAGAAAGGCTGCCTGAAAAAAAGCAATTTAAACCATTCCACACAAGCATAACTCTTACTGCACAATGAGTAAGTAATGAACACTTCCAAAGACATTGTTCCTAGTAAACAAAAGTTTCACACACAAGGTTTTTTGAACTTCTCAATTTTAATGAAGTCAGAACAATTCTATACAACTATATACAGATTTTGAATCATGACTAAATATCTATTGCTTCCTACATACAAAGAGCTGGAATAATAAAATGGGAATAGTTCCCAGCTAAGAAATATAAACACACTTTGGCAAGGTTATTTTGCTAATCTGGATCGCAGCCGTCGCTTGATGATTAGATGATCACTTTCTTTCTCTTTTTGTTCTACAAGGATCTGAAGAAGATGGATTAAAAGATGGTTATTCAAACGACATTCACCTTCTAGACCTGTGTGCTCAACAGAATAGTTGTTTCCAGAGTTTCACTTGAGTCACTCTGGTGAAATTTACCCATTCACCGAGAGGTGGAACAGGCTGGCCAAGGAAGTGGTGTAAACATCATCCCTGGAAGTGTTCAAAAAATGTGTGTGTGTATGTGGCCCTTGGGGATATGGTTTTGTGGAGCTAACCCAGTGATGCTGGGTTAACAGCTGGGCTAAATGGTCTTGGTGATCTTTTCCAACCTTAACAATTCTATTATTCTATTACCTTTTTTTGTCAGGGGGCTCCAGGATGGAGAGACAATCTTAGTGCATCACGACAAGCAACAAATTCCATAAACATACAAAACCCATTTTTGCTGGAACAAATACCAAAGTCCAAAGAAAATTATTATCTGAATGCAGCTCTTACTTCTAGTCTCTAATACTCATTTTCTGATATAGGAAGTGTTCAGAAAACACTTTTAGCTTAAATTTCTCTAGCTTTCTCTGACTTCCCCAGGATTCAGTCTTTCACCTTTTCTTTCACTTGCAAGCTTAATTCATTTTGCTCAGCACTTCTGCCATTTTCTTCTTCCTACGGACAACACTTTGGGTTCTGCTGCATCCATTCATACAATTTACAGAAAATTCAATAGGCTACTTTAGTAAAGTAGCAAATGCTTACCATAGCATAGGGAAGGAAGGACAGAACAGAATGAAGAGATATACTTCCAACAGAGCAGAAGAATGCTCAGCACTACAGTTACTGTCTAAACCATAAAGATGGATTTCTGAAACAATACATCAAACTCCGACCTGCATGACTCTTAGACTGGTTTAGACAGAACCATAAAATTAAAACCCATCCAGAAGGCTATTTAGACTGTGCTTTGAAAAGCATGGATGTATCCACATGCTATTATGCCCAAATATCACCTGGGCATAAATGGAATTGAGAAATACCTTTGGTGCTCACTTGTAAAGTTAATTGTACATGCAGACCTTTACTGTGTTTCAATCAGGTCATTCCAAATCTGTGGATGCTTTACTAGTCTCTATTTCTATTCCCCCTTTATGCTACATTTAAATGAACTGCAAGTACTGGAAAAACAAATTAAGACTTCACTGCCGTAGCAGAGAAAAAGTAATCCTCCACACACTACAAGATATCTGTGAGTCCAGATGTGAAGGTATCTATGATTGCTGTATCACCTATCCAGTCAGTCAGCAGGCAAAGAAAGATAGGTGAGAAAACAGGAAAAAATAAGTAAAACAGGAGAAATAAAATACCAAAAGGAATGGTTGGGTAGAATAAATATATAAGTTGGTATTTTCAAACCTTTTCTGCAACTCTGTTAGACCTTCAGATTTGTCTTTTTTCTCTAATAATTAAATTTAAATTTAAGATTACAGAAGAACATTACAATGGGCAAAACAGGAATCTTAATCACTTACTGAAGAACGAGGGATATCCAGAGGGCAAGAAATGTCAGTTGAATACAGCTTTCTCTTAGCTCGTTTTGGCTTGAGCTCATTTTCTTTGACATTTTCTGGTTCTGCAGACTTGGGTGAGCTCATTGTCTCAATAAGCTTCTTTGCTAGAAGACAAATTTTATCATACATACATGTCATGGTTTTGTGAGCCTCAAAATTGATGAATAAAGCAGGCTTTATTAAAACAGGTAAAAATTAAACCAATGTAGACCAAGGTTTAAATATAAAACTTCAGAAGTGGTATTTGACTACCAGTTTTCTGGAGGTGGAACCAGATTTCTGTAGCTTCAGGTGCAAAAGCTTAAAGGACACATTTAAATAGCACATTAAAAATCAATTAGGATTCAGATCTCACTTAAAGACGACTAAGTTGAACAACAGGCTTAACTTTTGTGCTGACAGAACCACAGTGCACAGCAAGNAACTTTTGTGCTGACAGAAGCACAGTGCACAGTCAACCTTTTCTATATCTTTTTATAGTTTTATCAAACCAGTACTAGCTCTATAAAGAGAAGAGTATGTGCACTAGAAAAAATAAAAATAAGAAATAAGCAATAATGTTATACAAAGAAGGAAACCATACAGGACATGGTAATAAAGGTTACAACATGGAAGTCATTTGCTCAAATTAAGTATTCAAATTAAGGATGAAATTTTAGGTAGTCTGACTTTGTCTTCCATTGATAATATTAAATACTGTGCTCCTGGAACCAATATGACAAAGATAGAAATTTTAAAAAGTTTCCACAGTTATTATCTAGACTGCATTATGTCAGATAATTTAAGATGTACTCTGCAGGGGGACAAGCTTTCATATTGGTTCAGGAATTTATTTTAACTGTCCACATTAAAAAATGACCAACTTTGTTTTAAACAAACAATAATGTCTTTTAGAATTAAATACTGGTGATTCTTTGTGCCCTCTGTAATTTTAATTTTTTTTTAAACATACGGTAACCTAGAGATCATTCTTACTGTAGGAAAGAATAAAAACATATCCTTCAACCAAAAGTCCAAGCAATTAATCTTCCCAAGACTATACTTAAACTTAAAAAAAATCCATTAATTGCCCTATATTCAGTTTAATGGAGGCTTCCAAATATTTTCATGAATCAATGGCTTTCAGATTTCATAGAATTGCTGTACATCAAAAAACATTAACAAAGTTTCCACAGCAACAAGGGATTGCTTATAGAACAAGGTAAGATTTGGAGTTTAGATTTAATCCTTGATTTTTTTAGAGCAGCAGGGCAAGTTTCTAAAACTGTCTTTACGTGTAAGTAAGTACAGAGTAACTCCAACATTTTGGGCCTAACAGTTATCATTGCTTTTATGATAAATATGTAGATATTTCACACTATCTTTCATTCCACCTGGTTTATATTTCATGCTTAATCTCAGTTTTACAATTATGTGGGTCCACACAACCAAGACAATCTTTTCTTCTCTGCCATTCTACAATGGCCAGAGAATAGGGAATAAACCTTATTTATACTGTACAAACCTTTAGAGTGAATAATAGTAGGAGAACTTTGGAAAAAATCACCAATTTTCTGTAGCGTCCCATCTTTCTTCTTAGCTGACTTTTTATTTAGAGTAGATTCTTGCCTTCTTAAGGGGTATTCTTTTCTAAGAGATTGCGCAGTAGCCATCTGTACAGAAATACAGGATCATTATTTAAGCTGAAAACTGACTTAATCCTCAAGTTTCATTTCATTTTATTTTACTTCAACATTATTTTCAAGCTGACACATTGAGCTTTGCTACTGACACCTTTGTTCTATTTATCACTACAGCAAGTAATGTAGACAACCTTGTTTTACACCTAGAAGAAAGAAAATTGCCAAAGTTTCATAGAATACATTTAAGAGCAGAATACATTTTAACACATTTAAGAGCAGGAGTCATACAGGAAACAGGTTGCTTTTTTTTTAAAGGCAGATTCAAATTTGTAGAGTATTTTACTAGACAAGCTAATTATATTAATTATAAATAAAA
>VYZR01094749.1:0-28477 GCA_013400675.1 Oxylabes madagascariensis
AAAAAAAAAAAAAAAGGTTTGATAGAAATCCCAGGACTTGTGCTGCAGAAATACAGATCAGAAGAAATGTCTGTAAGAGAATATCTAAGGTGTTTTACTTAACTTCGATGCAGAGGGTGGAATGGTGGGAGAGTGGCCCGGGTGACTGGATGACTTCTTGACTTCTCTTTCAGTGCTTCATTGCTACAAAGCCATCTCACCCCCGGAGGCAAGGCAACCCTTCAGCTGGCTGACAGCTGATGCAGGATGGAGATTAAACTCAGCTGAAGATTGATTGACTGTGGTGGTAGAAATATGTTGATTCATGTGGAATTCAGGCTCTTAATTCACACCCAAACCACTGGCAGAGCCACTGCTGGCTTCAGTAGCTCAGTACCAAGTTCTTATCTGGCAGGCACTAACATGTCCAGTTTGCTATGTTTTGAAGAAGTATCACAAGATTGGCCTCTTACCAAATCCATTCCATCTCTGTGAAATATTATGGCTATTTCAACACGAGCGGTAGGGCAGTCAGAGATCAGAGTGGCATAGAAGGTGATTAGGCTGTTAAGTTCACTAGCTTATTAAATAAAAGTATTAAGCTTTTAATTCTCCCCTTTGTTGCTTCACTTGAATAATTGTTATCCAGGTTTTGGATATTGAAATTACTGCCTAAGAAATGGTCTCAGTGGAGCAGAAAGGATGAAAAATGGACCAACTAATAGGAAGGAGACCTGCTGGTTTTTTCAATCAACAGAATTACTGGGAGAAGAACTTGAAGTAGAAAGTACAGTACTGTTTTTCTAAATTCTGGTCACAGAGGTCCTTTTCATGGAAACAGAGAGAGGGGATCAGCTTCACTTTTTGACTGCATTTATTTGTTTTATTACATTCTGGACTAGATAACGAGTTCTCATACAGGCAATTATGACACCTCTGATGGGGCATGGCAATAAACAGGAGGGAAGTGGTAACTTTTTCTATTTTCATATTTGTCTGCAGTGTACGGGGGAGAATGTACACAAAGCAGAAAGTGGAAGGGGTGGATGGTGAGGCAGAGAGAAAAGGAAAATTAGGACAATGGATATAAGGAGAGAAGGACAAAACAGTGGCAGTTTGAAGTGCAGGAATCAAATAGACTTGGAGACTGTGGAAAATACTCCTATATTATTCTGTGGTGAGTAGAAAGTAGCTGAAGAGAACAAGGTGAGGGATGTAAGGACCTAAGTAAGAGAGGAAGCAGGCAGAGACATGGACCTGGCATGGGCACGGCTGGAATTGGCACAGGAGCATGGCAGGGTTTGCTCATTACAGCCCCCGGGCTTTCCTGCAGATGTTGCTCCAGGAGTCACAGCCCGTGTCTGTGTGCGGATTTTGGGCACTTCACAGCTAAGCCTTGGGGATGGAGGGTGGAGAGGGAGGATGCTTAATGCGGATAAGCAGGAAGGAGACAAGGGCCCAAGTTAATAAATGACTCAGCTGTGAAGGGCAGGGGAGCCCCGAGGACAGACAGAGCTCTGTCACAGGACCCTTGCTGCCCCGCTCAGCCCTTGCCACACATCTCCTCGCCCTTTCCATGGAACACATCCGGCCAAGGAGCCTCTGCCACCTCCTCCTGCCTCCACCACTCACAATAGCAGAAACGAAGCCACCCTTGGCTGCTGCTGCTCTCCCTGGGAGGGTAGCGGAGCCAGCACTATTATTAATCTGCCCTATGAATAAAGCGTCAGGAGGAACCATCCCTGCCCTAGGACGTCTCCAAGAAGTTGCAGTTCAGATGCGTCCTGCAGTGGGTATCCGCCTCAAAAAAGTCAGGAGAAGCTGAACTAAACCCTGCCTGTCTGCAGGGATTAACCCACGAGGGATCCTCTCCCAGCAGTGCCAGACCCGCAGCCGCAGCAGAGGGAAGGTGAAGGCTGCTATTACAAGCCTCCTCTGAAGATCGAGGTGCTTTTAATTTCAGTCTGGGAACTTTCTCCTCATTACCCTTCTGACAGGATGGGTGCAGACAGCATTAGGGATGCTGGGCTAGACACTGGCCCCAGAGGAATGTCCTCCTCCTCCACCTCCACCTCCTTCTCCTCCTCCTCCTCTTCTGCGGCAGCACCTCAGCACAGGGGGAGGCACAACAGCGCTTCCAGTCAAACACCTTCCTTGCAGGATTTCGATTTCTCGGACCAAAGGCGGCTGCAGGAGGGCAGGAAGCCTCCATCCCATCCTCACCGCGGCTCCCCGCAGCCGGGCGAGTGAGTCTGCCTGGTGCCTTTTCCCAGGGCTAAAGGGGATCGCTGATTAAAGGGGCCTTCTGACCAGCTTTCCCCTAAAAGGAGCTTACAAAGCCCGTTTGTTTAACCTTTTCACAGCAGCTTGACCCTGTCATGAAGAACAAATCACACCGAAACAATGTCGAAGTATGGGACTGACGGAGTCGCTCCCAGCCTCTTCCTCCTGTGCCGTGGCAGCAGCGGGGATGAGCCCAGCCCTGGCCAGGAACAAGGACCCTTTTCTGCCTCCCCCAGCCTCACAGCTTCAGCAGCAGCTGGGGCTGTGACCCCCACAGCCAGGGCCGGGTGTGGGTGTCTGTGCCGATGGCACAGGCTGACACTGCCAGGGCAGCCTGCTCCTCACCTTCCCGATAACAGCGCGGGTCCCTGCCTCCGGTTTATTCTGAGTATTGCATGGACTTAGCAGATTGTTCATTTATTTTTCCTGATGTTAAATCCTTCGGCCAGCTTTTGGGTTTCTACTGCCTGTCATACACCTTCTGTGGACTTCTCAGCAGTGAAACCAGAGGACAAATAGACTGATTGGTTGTTTAGAAGTAAACATTTAAGTTTTGTTACATTTCTTATTTTACGTATAGGGAAGGAACTGTTCAGTTAGAAATAACAATTAGAAGGTTATTGAGATTCTCAGATTTTAAACAATAGTTCTCTTTTCCCTTAAGACAAATTATCAAAGCAAGAATGCATAAATTGGACAAAAGTTATTATATTCCAGTGTTTTCATGAAGTGATTTTCTACATGAACAGGAAAATGAATCTTAATTGCTTGCCACAAAAATATCCTCCGGCGATGGTAGTACAATTAAGAGTTTTTCTTTAAATAGCATGCAAGAAAATGCAGTACATATGGTGCCATTAGCAACTTCAAAACAGCATTTGGATATTCATTTAATTTAAACCAGCATGTGCTAACACAAAACTTAGCAGTAATAATAAATGTAAACTTGGGTAAGAAAGTAAACAATGCCATCTCTGTTGAGTGTGTAAGCCATTAGTCAAAATCAACAGAGCCAGATTTTGATAGCAAGTATAAGCACAGAATATTCTATAATAGCTATTTTTAAAGTCTTGTTTTGTTTGGCTTTGGTTTAAAAAAAATACTAATTGTACAAAATTGTGTTTTATTGTGCTCAGTAACTTTTCCTTTGTGAATACTGAACAAATAGCAGTGGAACAACGTAAATGTGTGAAATGAGGAGTTGGATAACTTCACATTTCTGTTACAACTGTGTGTGTAAATTTAAACACCACACTGGTATTTTGTATTTTTACCTAATGACGTTCACTGCAGAATGCAACACATATAACCCAGTATGCTGAGGGTGGCATACTCAATTTAAAGGTCCCATGGAATTTTAGCTGTGTTAGTGGCCAGGTGCTTAAATAAAGATCCTTCCCGTAAAGTAGACTAAGCTATTTAATCTCTGCCTTAATCCTGACACTTTTAAAGTCTGTGAGATGCTACTGAAATTAAGGTTGTTTGTGTGCTGGGGATAACACAGCACAGGCCATTCCCACTTGCCCTTGAAGGGCAAAACATTAGTTTTCCATCTCAGTGAATTTTAGATAATGGTGTCAGCTGGGAGCAAAAATAAATGTAGTGGCACTGACCTAGGAGGTGTAAAATATCCACATTTAAACACTTCAGGAGGAACAAAAAGGAGAGAATTTTACAGATTTCCTTCTTGTAGAGGAAGTTCCTTATTTTCACTGCCCCCTCTACACAGCAGCTCCTGTGAGCCCTGGAAAACCCTGCAGAAATTTGTGTTCCCTGCTCCCTCTGCAGCTGCTGGGATTTCCTTCTCTGCACAGATGGGGAAGGTAGCCGAGGTTCCAGGGAGTGAGGAACAGCTAAAGGCTAATTCTCGACCCTGATGACAAATAAGTCACTGATGGGCAAGAGGCTGTGCTTCCCTCGGCCAGGAGCCTCAACTGTGAATCTTGCTGTGGAGCACGGTGCCCAAACCAGCCCTGCTTTGGGGAGCAGGGTCAATAAATTAGCAAATTACAATGCAAACAGGAAACATTTTCTCAGCAAGGAGAAAACTTGCATCAAGCCACCCCACAGTTAAAAGAGAAGAGGTTTAGTGCAGTGCAGGAGAGGGCCATCAGTCTTGCTGGCATGTACGTCCTTCTTGCTAGAGCTGTTCCACTTTGCATGAATAATTAAATCATCTTTGGAGCAAGGACTTGACCCTGCATCTCTCGCATCCCAGGTGAGCACCTGAACAACTGGGCAATAGACTCAATCTCTTGCTCTTCTCTCCCTGGCCCAATGAATATTTAATCGCCTGTACAAAGTGAAGCAGCTCCAATGGGAGGGAGTGAAAGCCAGGCACCTCACAAAAACTCTGTAGCTCCATGGCCCATCTTTTTTTCCACCAGAGTTTGACCCCCTCGGACCAAAGCCCTCAGTATGTTGGAGAGGGGGCAGTGTTGACTGGGTGCTCCCCTCTAGCAGTCAGAGTTGGTGGGAGGCAGGTTCTGTCTTCTCACCTTACCCATCCATAACACGTACCCTGTGTGATTTCTTTTACAGCTGATGATACTGATGGCCACCCTTGATGTATTTGCCTAACAATTCAAATTAGTCACCCGGGCAGGAAAAGAGCTGGACAGAGCCTGCACATCCCAGTGGATTGTGCAGCTGCCAAGGCACACCTCCTGCTTCTGCTCAGGTTGGTGAGGGAGTCAAACAGAAGAAGTGTGGTGGGTGGCACAGACCGTGTGCCCACTGATGAGAGCTTATGTCTTGGAAAGGCTTAGTGTTTCACATGGCTGCTGCCTTCACACTCAGTGTCTTACTTTATCCACTGACAGATGCACAGCACAATCCAACACATCCCAGCAGTAAAAACGATAAGGAAGAGCTGCAGGGAGTAAGAATGCAAAGAATAAGGTCATTCTGCCCAAGGCGCAATTTTGGTTTTTTTATAATTCCACAGGAAACTAGGCCATCCAGTAAGGTTTTTAAAGCTAATGCAGATTTTTAAAAGAAAGCACAGCTGATGTTTTTTTAAAAAATGTGCTGAGCCAGAAAAGATGCTACTCAGGTATTTCTGTAGCTTATCAAGGTCAGAGTGGAATGAGAAGTGCCCTCTATGTAGAATCACTCCAGGCCTCACATGGTCCTGAATTGTCTCAGCAAACATTTTGTCTAAAAATTTTGTTGGAATTTTTTTGCTTACAACAGGAATAAGGATTTAGAGAACTGTTATTTGCAACTGCACCAGAAATTCAACAATGGAATTGCACAGGAAAAAGTGAGGAAGATATTTACCTATTTAAAAAAGATAATTGCTTATAACCTCCATTTTGCCAGGATATTGCTGCATTTTTCCCAACAGATGTTCTTTGGAGAACATTTGGGTATCTATCATCACCTCAAAGCAATATAAATCAAAACATTGTGTATTTACAAAAATAAAAATGAGATTTTTTTTGTTTTGTTTTCCTGTTAAAAATTATTAAAAACACTCAAATCTAGGAGTGATGAAGAGGGGTATTCATTCTGTGTCTGGGCTTTATATTTAGGTCTCTGGGTTGGAAGTAAATCTCCCCATGGGTAGACAACAAGATTTAAGACCCTCCAGGCAGTGGTACTCCAGTTATCCTCTGGAAATGCCTGATTCTACAGCCTTCAAGATGTATCCCCTTGACATCATGCCCCAGGTGAGCTGTGAGCATATGGCTCTCTACTCTCCAAATTTCCCAGTCCTGGCCATAGGCTGCAGACATGGAGCTGAGACACATCCTGTTCCCCACATCTCCATCCTCAATTCGGATATTAGAAATTCATCTCTGTTGTTTCAACTGTCTCGTCCAATTGTAAAATTAACTCCTGCCTGTTGCAGAAGGGAGATTAAATCTGGGGAGTCATTGGGAAAGAACTATCACAACAGGAATATCACCTCTCCATCAGCACTATGAGCAGGTGGAGGAGAAAACACAAGCACAAGGAGTTTTCTGACTTCAGGAAAGGGGCATTTTGCTAAGCACAGACTTGCATTGCTTGCAATGAATTAAATTATCACTTGATTTTACCCTTCCAGACCAAACATGCTGAGCCATGGTTTTTTGCCTGTTTTCTGCAGTGAGACTCAGTCCTGTCTCCCAGCACTTGCCGACAGAGACCACAGCAGGAAAGCGATGAGTCAAGAGCAATCAGATCAAGAGGGTCATTTCACGGACACACCAAAATGGCTGGGAGCACTTTCTGATCCTTTCCCTCTTCTAACTGCAGGATGAGTTATCTTTGCTGAGTGTGTTTAAGGTAACCTTGGAGAAGGACTGTGAAAGGGCCTGGAAACAAAAATGTTTCAACTATTGCTGGGGATGGCAGACATATGGGTAAAGTATCACTGCAGCCACAACCTCTTGTCACGGCCCCGTAGCACCATGCCATGCAAATACCCTTGTGAGACCTACTTGGCTGGCCGAGGACTCAGCTTTTCCCTATCATCCCTGATTGCTTTTGCACAGTATTCCTTGGCCACACTCAAGACATGGATCTGGCATGTTGTACCTGTGAAAACCATGTTTATTTTATGTATTTGCCTGTGTGCTGCTTGTCTACTAAATTAGGAAGAAAGCTTTGTGAAATAGCCAAGTTTTCATCATTCTCTGATCGTATCTTCTGTTTCTGCACTCGTGGCTGCTATCTGCAAGCTAAGGATTCCCTACAAACGATTCCTTATTCTCCTGTCGAACTGTTCCCTTTCTTGTGAAGGATTCCCAGAGCAAACCTTCCTAATGCTAATGTTCAGCCAAGGACAAAGGCTAGTTTTAACACTGTGTAACTTAATTTAGAGTTTGTTGCTTTGCCTTCAAAAGGTGCTTTAAGCTGTTGCCGGTAGCACCATCTCAGTTTGGTCAGGTCTGTGAGCAATGCGACCTTATTCTCCTCGTGCTCCAAAGTACCCTTCAAACAGAGTGTTTATGATGAGTTATCACAGACAATATCACTTCCAAAATATTGTGTATCACAAGTAGGACCAAGAGAGGATAACTGCCTTGAAAAATCACCAGTCAAACCATGTTTGTGCCCAGAGAGAGCTGACCTTCACAGCTGAAGGTGAAGGTGCACCCTGGTGCTTGGAGGCAGGAGGGTGATGAGGCAGAGCATGAAGGGTATTTGCACTCATGTTTCCAGACCCTTTCCAAGGCAGTAGGACAGGGAAGCTTAAGATCTACAAGGGTGTTGAGCACCAAGTAGTGCAGCAGAGCTGGACTGGAGACTGAGAGGCAGACACAGCCAGGAAACAGTGATAAACTAAATTTTCTCCTTATTAGCTCATTTATATTTCTCTGTACTCTAGGTCTGTGCCCTACCCTGTTTTGGCTTTTTTCTTCATCTTTACTTTCTCCTTCTGTCCTGTATCCAGCTTTCCCTAATAACAGTCACAGCCTAAACCTCTCTCCTTATGCTTCCTCTTCCCAGGGATGATACAAAACAATGTCAACAGATGGTGGTTTGTGTGTTTTCATGTGTTTTTCATACATGCAGAAATTGATTCAAGGAGATACACTGTGCACCCTTTGCTCTTCCCTCCTACCAGGGAAACACAGACTGAAAGCAAAGCTCCTGAGGAGTCCTTACTCCTGCTGTTCTCCATAAAATCACATATAGCAAAACCTTCTATAACTCACTGGATTGGGGCCATATGCCTGGTGTTATGAAATATATGGAGGAAATACGTGCTTCTCAGTAGTGTGAGGAAAAACCACTCAGCAGTTCCCATATTTTATGTGTCTATATATTACTTTGAGCAATACAGATGTATGTCTGTGTTTAGAAAAATCATCCTTATTTCAGCTGCCAGTGCCAGGAGAGTTCAGGACTGGGGAAAGGCTGCCCATGTAAATGTGACTGGAAAGAAATTTTATTTGTTTTGCTGCTCTGGCACATAGGAACGGGATCTTGGTGTGTAAATGGGTGGTATCATCTCTGGGTGGGGGGAATCACAGATAACACTGTTAGAATAGAGCTTGCCTTATGCCGTGTTTCAGATGAAGAGAAGGGAAAGAATAAAATTCTCTCTGGCTGAGATGTCAATACATCACATATCTGCTAAGATAATTTGTACAATTTTGTTATTACACAGCTCTTTTGATCAGGAAACCCTAATGAAATTTGTGAAGCCCTTTTGCGTTGCCGTCAGGGACAAAAACCCGGCTGAGTCAGCACGGGGGGCGTCGGGCATTGTGGCTTTGCCTGAGAGACAATTCACACAACAGGCTGGTTAAGCCCCGGCTCCAACGCGCCCTCTGCACGCAAAAAATAACACTTCCAGTGAGCCGAGTTCTAGAAAATGAAAACTAATTGCTGGGGTTAGAAGAATTCAGCCAGTCTCAAGCCATTAGGATCACGGCCGAGCAGGGAATGTCATGGAGCCAATTGGAGCAAAGCTGTCAGGGCTTTACCACTCTTAAGACCTAACCTTAGGTTGCTCTGCGATCACACGACCACGGCTCCGATATTTGCAGGAGAATATTCTCCCCGTGCCCCAGCAGCGCTCCCCTCCACAGATGCAACAATGAGTGCAAGGAATGTCGATTCCACAATACTCCTCATCGACAGCACGATAGGGACAGACAGGCCTGGCCGTTTAATTTTCTTTTTTTTTTTTTTTTTTTTTTCCTAGAGGAATAAAAACAACAAAAAGACAACCTAGCCTGTCGTGAGATTTCTGACTGATTGTGGAGTAATTCGGACAGAATGGAATAGAGCCTGCTCAGTGGTTCATGAACAGCACTTATCTGTACTCCATTATTTTCCCTTTAGTTTGCTTTACAAATTAGAAAAGGGCACCAGTGTCAAATTCTTGATGCAAGCCTCTGTGTGAAATGATAAGCTAAATCCTAAATTGAGGTCAAAGCTGTTCATGTGGTTCCTGCTGCTAATAAAAACACTTTTCTTTGTTCCTGACTGCTAAGAATGCCTGCCCCATTTATAAACAAGATCTTATCCCAAAAGAGACACCTCTATGCAGATGTTAGGGAAAAGTACCCTGCTTTAACAAGAATCTCTCCGTAAAAATACATTATGTTTTGTCAAGAAAAAAGTAGCATGGCTTCATTGAGAGAAATGCATTTGTTCTAGCTAAAATTACCCATGCAGCATCTCAGTGTATTTTTCTGAGTGATTCACAGTGTGAACAAATAATTGGCAACATCTTCTAATGATTTCACATAAACTTCAGTTTAATTTCCATTCAGGGAGAGGCTGAGTTTTCCTCCACAATTTCCTTTTTTGACACTCCTTTATGAGTCCAAAATGAAACAAAAAAAATGATAAAGAAAAAGCAACCCTTTTGTGACTTTGAACCAACTCTTGCTACCCGGAGAGCTCTGGCTAACAGGATATAAAATCTGACATCATCATATCCTGCTGAGGGATGATGCAGCACCTGGGAGAGTGATGTGCTACTTAGGTGTGAGTTTTCATGGTCCCAAAGCTGGGTGGAAATGACTCAGGGGAGATATTGCATCCCTCCCTGAGGAAAAACAGCACCAACCAGAGGGATGGGGTCAATTGTTATAATTAAAATCTTCTCCTTAAAATTATTACTGTAAGTCACTCAATTTTAACATCTCCATACATCTTTCAAAGCCCTAATATCTGAACCTGGCTTATTCAGTGGGCCACCAACTTTGCTGTGTGTAGCTGTGTAGTATTCAGTGTCAGGAGAGGGCTGATTCCACCATCATCAAACCTGGACACCAGAAACAGCTGTGGCTCTGCCTTCCCTCTGCTGTCACTGTAAATGGACTTAAAGTTGGTTATTACTGTCCAATAAATCCTCAAATACTGCAGGAAATGAATCTTCAGACTTTTTTTCCCTTCCCTGGGAGAAAGGAAATCAATTTACCTAGAAATACAAGAAATGCCACGGTGGGGTTACACAGCTCAAAGCAGTCACAGGAAGCAGACGATTTGGAGACTGCAGTATCCATTCCTTTTCTTCCTTTTTTCTTTTCTCTGTGCTAAGCCCTTGGTAACTACAGTGAGATGAATTAAAAGTGTCAGTTTGAAATGGTTGGAAACGGGTATAAATTGGAACTGTCTTTGCTGAGAAGCAGTATGAAATGGGATCAGGGCTAGAGGCAAGGGAGGTTTTGGAAGAGCATCACGATGTGTATTTGCCTGTGCATGCCTCACTACCAGGGAAGCAGAAGCACAAGCAGAGATGTGAAATCAAAACAGGGAAAACTGTTTCCTGTGGTTCTGTTTCTATAAAATCTTTTCCTAGTTAGATTTACAGGGATTCTAATAGAACAATGCAAATTTTGTACGTATTTATAATGAATTTGCAGATGTAATGATATGAAGCAGTGCTCTCCTGCACTGCTTAGAAACAGCTTTACTTTGAAACAGCCTAAACACTTGTCCAAATATCCACACAGGGAAAGGCAGAGTAAGGATAAAGCAGAAAGAAGTTTGTGTGTCTGCCCCAGGAGAAGCTGAAGGGCTTGAAAGATGAGAAAACAAGTGGAATAAGGTCTACCTGAGGGGGTAAAAAAAAAAAANCCCTTGCCTCCCGGGGCTGCAGATGCCCTGCAGCGGTGCTGCCTGCTGCGCTGCATCCCGCGGGGCCGGCGGAGCAGAGCCAGCCGTGCTCTCAGCCACGTCTGCGGGGAGCGGCCCTTCCGACGGGGGGCTGGGACCCGGGGACCCTCAAGGGCTCCTCCAAAACCCATCCTGTGCCTCTCTGATGTCCCGCCCTCCCCTCTCTGCCGAGGCTTGGGCTAGATGTAATTGGTTTCAAAGACCGGGTTTAATGATTTTTAATACTAGTTAAGTGAGTGGGTTGAGATGTCGGTGTCGAAATGTCTTGAGGAGTGAAAGAATTCTGGATTTCCTGTTATTTGTCTTGCTTCACAGAATCCCATTTTTTAGTGAACAGATGGAATATTTTTGGTTTGTTGAACATTTTGTCATCACTATTCAGCACCAGCTAACCTGCCAAATGCTCTTGAAAAATACACAGTTATTGCAGTCTCTGGTCCTTCATTTACAAGAGCAACTTTGCTCCTCGGTTTCCATGAATAAAAAGAACTGTTTATTTTTCTTTTTTCTTTTTTCTTTTTTCTTTTTTTTTTTTTTCCTTCCCTGCCTTAAGATCCAAAGCGTATTCTCTATTGATCTAAGTGGCAAAAACTCATTCAAAGTAAGATAGATATTTTTCTGCCAGAACAGGAAAACTCTTGGATGAAACCAGTAGAGACTGGAATTTCTGTACAAGGAAATCTACCCCATTTGCCAACAGTGACCAACAGCCAAGGATAACTGTGATTTATTTTTTTTCCAGTTGGAGGTGGGTGGTGGTTTCTATTAGCTTTTAAATGCAGAAATATAAAGAGGTTTTGGCCAGGGGCTCTGCTTGGTCTAACATACCTCTGCAAATACACTTGTTTGCTTTCTGTCTTGCTGAAATTATTAGCTTGAAATTATTATGGCTGAGGCACCATTTCTATGGGGCAGAATTGCCTCCTGTAGAACAGCAGTCTGTCTTCCATCAGGACGTAAAAGATGGACCTCACATGGCTGACTTTGGTAGGACATTCTCCTGCTGAATAACCATGGTGGTTAAAACATGTTTTCTTTGCAATTTGGGTTTGTCTGGCTTAATTCTCTGTTGCCTTTTTTTTTTTTTTCCAGATTATTCTTTTCACATTCTTTTCTAATTCCTGTTTCCTACTACCTCTTTTTCAGAAATCTTTAAACTGCAAAATCCAATTCTGAACACCGACTTCAGCACCCTGTGTTCAGATACAAAACACATACTGCTTTTTAATCCCTGCTTCTTGGTGAAAAGGGATAATACATCTCTCATGCATTTGAGTAGGATTCATATTGTAATATAGCCATCATTGCTTTTTAGAAAATCTGACTACAGTTTGCTACCAGCCTCCAGTTCATCTCTCTGAACTTGACTGAAATGACAGCAACAGAAAAGACTATCTTATATTTTTTTTACTGCATTGTGACCCATACTGTGGTTGCCCATGTGTTTTTTACCTCTACCTCTGTACTGAATCCGCCCAAATTCGAGACCATGAAGCCAGCAGAGAGTTGCAGAGTGGCTGTCAGTTTGTTTGCATCTGTCATCTCTGATATCCCTGAAAAAGAAAAGAACATGAGCATGGCTATACAACAAAGCAAACACAAACAATATTTTTCATGAATTATGTGCATGTTTCCACTGGAGAAGTTTTGGTCTAGTTAACAGCAGAGGAAGTCAGTGAAAATTTTATTTCTATGCCTGGCACTCTGTGGGGTCAGGAATACTTTGCAATTCTACAGCACATTGCAAGCAGAATTTCCTTAAAATACGCCCCACTCCTTTTCCTGATTTCCAGTTAGAAAACACTCTTACAGTTCTTAGGTTGTAAATGAAAGAAAAACCTCAAAAGACACACTGGAGAGAGTGGGATTCTACTCTGTTTTGTTAGGACTAAAAGGGGAAGCCAGCTGAGGAAGGAATATTGTATATACCCTCCCCTATCATCATGCTAGTACATCATGCCTGACACTGGATATTGAAAGTCTTAAAGAAGAGTTCCCCATGCTTCAGGAAGAACAAGAAGGGGAGAATTTGCTTTGAAGGATATTGACACAATTACAATTAGTTGCAGAAAAAGAAGTTATAGAACACCAGATTAAAAGGGACCTCCAGGACCATCAGGTACAATATCAGAACTTTTGAACTGGTAAATTCCTTAATTTTTTCTCATTTTTCTCAATGATTGGGGTCCAAGACAAACACTCTGACAACTTCCTATGTACTGCTCCCCAAGGGAAAAAGATGACGTTACAATTAAGTAATCAGTGTCTGATTTGTGAATTTTGATTCAGTGAATTCCTGAATCTGCTTTATTACGAGTACTCATAACATCCCTGCATAACTGAGATTCAGCAGATGTGGGCAGACCCGTGCTGCATGTGTCTGTGACCAGGAGCAGCAGAAGACTCCTAAACACTCACACAAGAAGGATCATGTAGGGATTCTCACTAAAAAAAGGCAAGTTTGTCAGTGGGGACTGAAATTTCAAGGTCAGAAAAGCCAAGACAAAAATCACTAAATGTCGAGAGGAAGAACACACGGGGAAAGAGAATTTCAGGAAAGAAAATGGAAAAAAGGATCTGCTTTTGTGGAAGAGACTATTTGTGGCTGTTGAACCAGCCGAGGTGAATGTAAAACCACTTAGATCTGTTTAAACTCCAGAATGTGGAAAAAATATTCATGTGGGCATAATATATGCCCCAAAACAGACATAGCCTTGAAAAATCTACAGATGGTGATAAAACTGAGGAAGATAAATGCTGTTTCCTCTTTTGTTGCTGAACATGATGTATTTCTTCTCTTTTCTACTCAGATACAGGGACTGCAACATTTAAAATCTCAGTAAATGCAGGTGTGTGCCTCAACTAGCACAGGACACGAGCCTTGAAACAATCAAAAAATGAGAAGTTTTGGGAAAGAGTAGTACAGATAAAGTCTGAGAGGAAGCCAAGGAAAAACAGTAAAGTGACACTGCAGGAGTATAGTGAAAATTTAAGACACGTGGATTTTGGTGTGTGTGAGCCCAACACATCAGTGTGCCCACCGTGTGCCGGGAAGCCGAGCTGCCTGGGTGTTTCATCCTTACGAGTAAGCCACTGGAAATCTGCAGTATCAGGTTTGTTCCAGTGCATTTAGCTTCTTTCATCA
Source organism: Oxylabes madagascariensis (assembly GCA_013400675.1). Taxonomy (NCBI): domain Eukaryota; kingdom Metazoa; phylum Chordata; class Aves; order Passeriformes; family Timaliidae; genus Oxylabes; species Oxylabes madagascariensis. The sequence continues at coordinate 13,979 of VYZR01094749.1, forward strand.
ATTCTTCGAAATTTCTTAGAAATCCTGATTGCTCAGTGCTCCCTCTGTGAATAAATAAAATCCTTCTAAGCACTTTTAGGTATTTATTCAAGTATTTGATTTGGAGCTGGAGTCCTCTATCTACTGCAATTCAGCATAGAAGGTACAAAATGATTTTATATGAAGTGATGTGGTCAATAAATTTTAAAGACAGAAGGGCTGCTACTGTAAGCCTGCAGGGCACAGACACAAAGAATTCATCCAGCAATTCAGAATTCAAAGTACATCTGAACACATCTTAGTTGGGCTCTGTCTCATAAATCAAGAACTTTAATTTTTAACATGTCTTAATCTGATTAATGTTTAGCCAAAAGCTGTCCAAGTTACTTCATGAAAAACTTAATTCGTCAAAAACATGAATTCAACAAAATATATTTTTTTAATGCAGGGGAATTTCCAGTTATCTCTGCACAAGATAGAAAAAATTTTGAGGTTTTCTTATGAATGAATTTTTATTTTTTTATTCCAGCTAATATTAGCTTTTTATTTTAAATAGCAAAGATAAATAATTATATTACTCTAAACTACTGGAAAATAGTTTTTCTTCAACCTAGACTGCTTTGGAACGATTTCTGTTAAAAAAATGACACATATATTTTAATTTAGGTCAAATTGTTTTTCAGAGATTTTAAAATCCTCATAAGAAGGAATACTACCAATAGTTTTTGAACTAGATCCAGTTAGATGAGATTTGTGCTTTTAAATTCATATTTCTGCCTCTGAAATTCTATTTTAAATAAACACTTGTTAAGTGTTTATATTATAAAAGCACAATGTGCTTTGTATGTTTCTTATTATTGCCATTGCTATGACATTGATTGCAGCTGCATTAATGGAATATTTTCTGAGCCCAAATTTAATCTCACTTTTACCACTGTAAGTACTTCAACAAGAGATAAGAATTAATGAATCAGTATGCTCATAGACAACACAGATTATGAGAGACACTACTCTTGGCCTCAGACAAAAAGAATTAATGTGTGTTTTGTTACGAAGATCATATTCCACAGATAGCTGAATGCCTCGCTGAAACTTCAGTCTGGGATGTGACACAATAGTCCCAAGGACCAAATGGATTTTCCTGCTTCTTTTGTAGAGCCATGGGGCAGAGGCTCCCTGAAAACAAGAAGCAGTGGAGAATGTCGAGATATTGTGATGCTGTTACCAACCACTGCTTTGGAAAAAAAATTGTCAGAACCACCAACATATCCCAGCTGCAACCCAGAGGACAGGAAAGCCACAAGCCTGCTTGAATTCCCACTTTGACTCACAGTCACAGAAGTTCAGAAAACTAAGGTGAATTATGGTAGTTTCTAAATTATTTTAATGAAGTAATTTGTTTTTATAATAACTAATGTGAATTATTAGGCAGAATATGTGAGGGGAAATTATTTTATATTTTACTGAATTAATTATAAATGTCTTTCACCTGCATTGCTTTATATGTGTTAATTTGTGTATCTGGGTAGTAGTTCTGGTATAGCTATAAATGTATCAATGTATAACAAGGTACGTACAAACACATTACAAACTCTGTATTTAACTGGCACTTCAAAATTATTGTTTTCTTGGAGTAGGAGGAAAGACAAAACTGTATAAATTTCACTGTGACAAATAAGACAGTGTAAGATGGTCTTTTTCAGGAAGTACAAAAGAAAAACCAGGAAAGAAAAATCACTTAAAATTTAAGTGACATTTATGTTAATCTTATCCTCTTTGGTCCAGTTTGACAGACTGCTGCTGTCCTGTTAAATCAACATTAACTCCCATTTATGGTCAGGAAGAAGAAAACTCTGCCTGAGACCTTATGTTGCTACTGAATCCAGATTTCTGTTTCTTGTAAGACAAGCAAATGCAAGTACCAAGATGGAGGAAACTGAATAAAATTTCAGCTTCTGCCTCTCATTGCATCTTTTCCTCATCAGTCACTGCTGGAGGAATGAGTCCAACCCAAAACCCTGCCTGGACAGTCCAATCCCACCACACGTGTGCCAGTTTAGCTGGTGTGGCTGGTCTGCATCAGCAGTGACACTGACTGACACGAACTAGTGACAGCTGACTGAACAAGAAGATCGGAAGGTAACAACACAAAAAAAAACCCAACAAAAGCCAAACCAAGAACCTCAAAACACATAACATCTGGGAGTTAAAAAAGCAAACAAACAAACAAATAAATCCCAAAAAACTGAAAAATCAACCAAAAAAAAAAAAAAAAGACAGGAGAAAAGCAGACCATGGCTGTTATCAGGAGGCAGCCAAAGACAGCAAGGGAAATCACTTCTTTCGTCTTCCCTCTCTGTGTCATTGCTGACTTCAGAGTATGGGGGGATCAGAGTAAATTGGCAGCCAGAAAACAAAGGGGGAACAGCAGGTGTGGTGCGAGGGTCTCACTTAATTGTTTCACTTAATCATATGCTTAAAGTGGTTAATGAATCATAGAACAGTTTGGGCTGGAAGAGACTTTAAAGATCACCTTGTTCCAAGCCCCTGCTGCAGACAGGGACATCTGCTGCTAGAACAGGTTGCTCAGAGCCCCATCCAACCTGGCCTTAAATCAGGCCTGGAAAGTACCTGAAAGCAATGGTGTTTGGCTCTATGGAAAATTATCCATAACTGCTTTCTCTGCTCTACTACTTCATAAAGCTATTGAAAATCTAATGCCATCCAAATGACAGAAGAGCACAATTTCTCTTGACTTTCAGAAGTTACTCAAGGGCATCCTTCAATCCCTGTGACAATCAAGAAAACGGCTGTTCAGCAGTGGACATGGGCTGATTGTTGCTCTACAGCCTTTTTCCCAGAGGAAGATGCTTTAAGCCTGCTCTCCTGCTAAGCCAATGTCTCTAACACTACATGGTGTGCAAACCATAGTCTTAAATTCGTCACTGTCAAGAGGACAGCCACCTTTGAAAGGAAGCAAACAGCCAGTCAAACATGTTAAATAAGCACTGTGTGATTATTAGCAATAATACAGTCTTTTTGGCTTCTGTGGGAGAAAACCTGGTGGAGGGCTGGCAGATAGAGATCTCCAGACCAGCTAATTCTTGTTCTGCAGTTCACTTCCCTATTTCAGGGAAGGAACACTTTCTCCTGCCATAGGTTGTCTTAGGGCAGCACGCCATGCCCCAGACTGCTACCTCCAGCAGTGTCCCCAGATGTCCCCTGCTCTCCAGGGCCAACTGGGAACACCAGCCTGTGAACAGCCAGCAGCACAAGGGGTTTCTCATCCTCATGGGACCCCAATGCCAGCCCCAAGAGCCAAGGTTCTGCACATGGCCCCTTAATGGTAACAAACCTTCCTAGTGCCAGCACCAAGAGCCTTTTGGTCAGCTGGGGAGACCTCTCTTGGGGTGAAATGGAGAGAGTTCTGCTCCCATGCCTATTACTGAATTCTCCACAAAAACTGCAGGCAAGGATGCCAATTAACGCTAATTGGGATTTTTTTTTTTTTTATACGTGGACACGTGTCCATTAGGAACCTGATTGATAGACTGAGACAAGTGACTCATTTTGTTGTTGCCATAAAGTAACCATTGTACCATTTGGGGTTCTTTAAAAGGAAAATACAGCAAGGCTCACCTGCTCCCATTAAAGTCAAAGAATTTTGCTACCAATTTAAGAGAGAATTTTGTCTTTGGATTCTGAACACTTTACCTAGAGGTGAGTATTGCAGTGCTTTTATTCAGGAAGAACACCTTGATGGATAAATAATAAAGTCAGACACATTGCTACTGATTTTAGCAATACCTTGTACTTTCTTTGCAAACACTCTTCAAGTGTTTTTTCTTGATGCACAATTTAACAAGACCAAGTTTGAGCTTTATGTCAGTACTGAATCTGGCTTTCAATTTCTTTTAATTTTTTCCTAAACATTTCCCAAACACCTATCATTGATTCATCATGAGGTGAAGACATATAAGGAGTATACAATCTTCTCTGGTGAGAAACCACTTAGTTTGGTCACAGGAGGAAGCTGACAACTCCATTATGAGCTTGTCAGAAATCAGCTGCATTTTAAGGAGGGCACCAGCCCCTGGGTCTCCTGCTCAGCACGAGGCAGCGAAGGAATAAATACAGAACAAAGGTGAGGGACCCCAAATGCAATTTTCAGCTGCTCACCCAGAGAAGTAGGTAGCCTGCCTAAGGCATCATTCTTACACAACTCTCTCGGCAGGGAAACTGGTTCAGAAAAATGCTGCTCATTTGGCTTTTCTTTCCCTGACCCGTGGTCCTGATGTGTGGATCATATGCAAAGGCAAGATATGAGATGACAGACCAGTTTTGCTCTCAGATACAGTCAGGTAGATGAATAAATTCAGCTCAGTGAGTTTTGGCGTTTAGGAGCAATAGCTGGAAAACTCCTTTTAGCACTTCCTTGACATAAGTCAGTTGATAAACAGGAGGGTTTTCTTTCAGGGCAATCAGCTGCACTAGTGTCCCTGCTAAAGCCCCAGGTCTCCCCACAGAGCCTAGCCTGCTTGAGAAAATTGTGGACACAAATCTGGCCCTTAGTTTTCTTATACATTTTGGTCAGTAAATGTGAGGCAAGGCTTTGGAAAAAACCCAAACCTTCTGCTTCTGTAACTCCCTTTTTGCCAACAACTTGATTTTGACTGAAGTAAAATATTTCGGACAGAAATCTAAGAAGTATTATTTGAATCTTGCTTAATACCATGCCAAGAAGAAGGACTGAAATCTCATAAGAAAAGCTATGTAGTTTGGTGGACACAACACAAAGCCAAGAACGCTGTCAACAGCATCCACTGGAATCAAGAAAAATCCCAGAATCCAGGGCTAGTTTTTTCTTCCTGCCTTGGTATGTGTCTTCAACAGAGAGGTTGCTAGTAGAAAACAATCTGCTAAATTCCCATAGGCATCCAGGCATGGGGTGGTATAGTAGCATTTCTCCAGGTTTTGCCTTGCCTAACCCTGGCTGGATTCATGTTTACCCAGTCCTAGTGCCGGGGCTCTGTGTAAGGAAAGATGTAAGTGTTATCTCAATGTTCCTCTTAGGAGCCTGCTGATCACAAAATCACTCAATGATTCAAAGACTGTGATGTGAACTCAGTGATCTAAAATTATAAAATATGGACAAAAAATATCCCCCCAAATTATTAAATTTACATCCTTGTACAGTAGTGCCCCTCTAACAGAGCATTGCTTTACTGCATGTGAAGTGAAGGAAGAAACATGTTGAGTGCTCAGTGGATTGCCCACAGTTGAGGTTACCAAAGTAGGCATTTTTCTTTCTCTGATGCATTAAAAAATCCTACCCATCTTTTTCTTACATGCACTACCAGGTCAGTGACTGTGTAACATCTATTATACTGCACTGTGAAAGAACTTAAGAAATAATGCTGAATGTACAATTCTTCGAAAATCTCAGAATAGACATTCCTTACCATTTACACTGGCACTGGCTCTTTGATCTATTGCTGCTAACACTGCATTGTTGTTCTTAATTATGCAGTATGTAAACTTGCCAAAATGATCTTTTTTTTCCTATGAGTGATTAATGCACACATTTATTGCACATGTAAGGATGCAGCACTCAAAGGTTGCTTCCTAAAATAGCTGTTTTCCCATCCGGGCCGGGCCATGGTACCTCCCAAAATAGCATCTCCTTTAGGCCTGGGCAGAGCTCACAGCTGCCGTGGGCAGGCTGATGGGGCAGCAACCTCAACCCCAAACACTCACCATTGGCTCCTTGGGGACAAGAGTGCCACCAGCCAACAGAAAGAGGGACCCATTGCCAGGTGATACGTGAGGAAACATCAGCCTAAAGTAGGTGAGATGATCCTCAGCCTTACCTAAATTTCAGAGAAATGCTCATTTGGTCCAGGACAGATGCACGATTGCCAGTATTTCACACTCACAAATAAAACCCTGCTGTGTTGGGGGTGTGTTCAGTTGTGGACTGGAAGTAGCTGTCTTTTCCAAATTTTCCTCTGTTTTTAAAATCAGTAAGGAAAAATACATTGTGTTTCTGTCTCCCAGAGAGGACAGGCAGCTACAGGGACATCAGGGCTCTGCTGGGTGTCCATGAGGATGGATGCCCCATGAGGAGAGCAACCTGTTGCATGCGGTGATGAGGAAACCTCACCCTCATGGTAAAATTTTCAGTATCTGGAGGAGCTCGAGATAACTCAAGCCAAAGGTGTGAATCCTGCTGAACAGCAACACCCTCTGGCATTCAAGCTGCAAGCAGCACACAGCCTTTGGGAAATGCCTTAAGTGGCTCTCACCTCGCACGAGGGAGATCCAGACAGCCTCGGGATGATGTCCAGCAGCATCCCTTGTCAGAGGCAGAAGACGCCCAACCATCAGGATCTTTGTCTCACATTGTTCATGGTGTGCTTCTCCCAGGTGATCAGCAGCTGCAGGCACCTGCTGTGTCTGTCCCTGCAGCAGCCACCTTGCTGGAGCCACAGCCACACACATGCTTGGGTGCCGGCCTGGGACAAAAGAGCCCCCGACTTGGGTGAGCCAGACTGGAGCCCAGGGGTGGCAGACACTCTCTGGAAGCTACAAACCCTGATTTTCACTTTGGTATAAGAATTACTGTGTTTTCCCTCTTCCTAAAGTCTGCTCGCATTACCTATCAAACATTTCTGCCCACATGCCAAGGAAAGCTTTCAGACCTGTCTCTGCAAACCACAGGGCCACCAGGTCAGTCACTGGGTGGCTGAGTGCCTTCGAGGCATGGCCACGTTTGAGGCAAACGTTCAGGTGAGACAGCAGCTGCTGCAGGCAGCTGAGCTGTGGTCATATGAATTGTGGACTTCTGTGAAGCGTCTGTAACATTGCTTCTAAATGCAATATTGCCGTTTTGCATTAATGATTTTTTTGGTAAGCTGAAGTGGCTCCTGTGGCATCACACATGGGACCAGAGCTGTATTACTGCTGAAACACCCAACCATCCAGCCAGAAGTTGAAAAGATACAGAGGTTTCAGGTTCTGCTGAGAATTTTGGAATTATTTAAGCTTGGAATTATTGAGGGGATAAACTATCTTTTTATTCTGTGTTTGGAGAGATTATAAAGTATTTTGAAAAATAACAAATAAAAAACCCCTTCAAAGTATCTTTCAATGAAAGCTATTGTGTTAGCTCTGCTTGCTTCATCCCACTGAACAAGACTTTAATAAAATATCCCCATTAAAAGTAAAAGTCATTTGCAACACATTTTAATCTCTTCAACATAAGATATCAATGGATACTATCTCCCTTCAAAAAAAATCAGACAAACAGTAAGAATATTCCCCAAATCTTTGTATTCATACCCTGATTTTCACAAACAAGAGCTGATTTTCAAAAAATAACCACCACATTTTAATGATCGCATAACTTCATCTACAGTCTGAGAATTCTTTTAATGTTTGGATAAAAGTAATTCCCAAAAAAAGTAATTCTCATGTAAAATACTTCAAAATGAAGGTGCAAACTTGCATAATTTGTCATGCCATTTAAACAAAAGTGTATCAGATCTCTTTCACCATCATGTCAATAATGCGATGAAGGGCTAGCTATGCTACTGAGTTTGTGACTCAGAAATTCAACAGTATTCAGTTTCTGAATGGTGAGAGGTGATCTAAGATAACAGGGGATGCAAAACAACTCTAACAGCACAGAAATAAAATAATTGCCACTGAGTTTTTAAAAGGTATGGAGGCTATTTAGCTGCTAGCTATGAATTCACAGCCAGTCTCTTCATAAAATATTTTGCGTGTGATTCCAGTGAGACTCTTTATGTGCATAAAGATACTATGAAGGACTGTATGAAACTGAGGATTTGTCCTGAGTTTACCAGGGAACAGAAAGCGAGCAAAGCAGTAGCTCAGAGGGAGATGGGTGCTATCTAGAAACACAAGGCATTAAATATTAGAGACAGCTAATTAAGGCAAAGACATTTTTTGTCCCTTTAAGTACGGGACAAAAGCCACTCTTACCTGAATCTCTTACTCACTGTGTCTAGAAAGAAGTGTTTAACTTAGTAGGTCAGATGTTGCCAAACTGACCGATCTTGGACTCTTCCCAAATGAGCCCTAACACTTACATCCCATCCCACCAAAATGCCCATGGAGGGATCCTGTGCCAGGAGGAGGATGGTTTTTTCTGCTCACCTTGAGCCCTACTTCCCAAGTTCCCATCTAGCCAGAAGGTGCCATATTATTCTTTTTATCAGATATTATTACTCTCACCTGTCATTGAATTGTTCATGAAGAAACCATTCAGAAAGGTCATCATATCCATTACAAAAAAAACCCCCAAACTTACATCAGCTATGATGATCAGGCCAGCTTTTCAATCTTTTTTTTTTCCTCCCAAAAAACAGTGTAAAGCCTTGTACTGGGGTCTGGCTGAAGGGGAGATAATTTTCTTCACAGCAGTCCACGTGATGCTGTGTTGTGTCTTTGTGCCCAAAACAACACTGACATCACACCAGTGCTTTACCTATTGCTGAGCAATGCACAGCATTCATCAGATTCACAGGTGATTCATCAGATTCACAGCATAAAGACTTCCTCTACATCTTGCTCTGCCCCTGCAAGGGGCAGGCAGGAGGTGAGCAGGGTATTGTGAGAGGGCACAGACAGACAGCTGACCCACAAAGAGATATTCCAGACCACGTAATATCACATTTGGCAATAAAACTGCAGAGTGTTTTTTCCAAAGAAGCTGTTACTTGATGAGTGTCATGGTATTGGCCTGCTGATAGTGATGTAAGTATAAGCACTCGTTTTTTTAAAATTTTATTTCACTTATTGATCTGCCTTTATCTCAACCCATAACTTTTCTCAGCTTTTGTCCTTTCAATTCTCACCCCCATCCTACTAAGGGGGAACAAGGAAGAAGCTGGATTTGGGCTCACGTGCCAGGCAGGGTGAACCTACCACAGATTCTCCTGTCTTAATCCAGGTACCCCCAACTGAGTCCCTAACTGGAAAATCCTCTGCAATATAACAATTCTCTATCATGTCTCCCTAGGATACAGTATTTTGTAGGAGCTACAGCTTTCCCTTGAATTGGGTCTGTTTTTCACCACGAAAAAACAAGGTGATTTCCATTCAGTAGTTCATCATCTACACTTAGGTAGGCAAGTTGAAACTTAAAATATCAGTTTGAATAAGGACCACATTTTTGCTCCTTAGTTTTTTTAATAATTTATTCTTACAATAGATGTATTTAATAATTTATTATTATAAAGTGCTCATAATAGGGTTTAACTACTACAGTAACTGCCAAAAGGGCAACACAACAGAATACAAGGGGTCCTGGCTGCTTTCAAGATGCATTAAGGATAACTTCTTGACACTCTCTTGGTGAAGGGACAGGTAGGAGGAGACACCCTTCTGAACCTAATATTTGCAAATGAGGAAGGGCTGTTCAGGGATGAGAAGGCTGAAGGCAGTCTTGGTTGCAGTGACCATGAAATTGTGAAGTTGAAGGTCCCCATGGGAAGGAAAAGAGCAACTGGCAGGATCACAACCCAACAGACTCTGGCTCTGTCAGGTACCTACTTGACAGTATCCCATATGTGGGATATTTTCCTAGAGAGAGAAGAAAAATAAAATTAAGAGTCCCAGGAGAGCTGATTGATTTTCAGTCTCCTTCAGCCTTAAAAACAGCCCAAGTCAATGTATGGAAAATAAAAAAAAAATGCTACAGGAGACATGCATGGATGAACAAGGAGCTCCTGAAGAAATTTAAAAAGAAGCCAGGACAGATGACCTAGGAGGAATTTAGACACTGACTATGCCGGAGTGTGAGCCTAAAATTGAATTTTCCAGCAGGTCAAGGGAGGTGATCATTCCCTTCAGCCCAACAGTGGCAGGACACATCTGGAGCGTTGGGTCCAGTTCTGGACTCCCCAGGATGAGACATGGCCTTACTGGTGAGAGTCTGGTGAAAGGCCACAAAGACAACTAAGGGATTGAAATAGCTGTCATTAAGCCTGGAGGTGTTTAAGAGATGTCTGGTTCTGGCAGTGGGCGAGGGGGCTTAGTGGTTTAGGGGTTACAGGGGCAGTGCTGGGTTGGTGGTTGGATTTTGATGATTCTCTGAGAAGCTGAGAGATCTGCAACTGTTCAACCCAGAGAAGGCTCCAGGAAATCTTATCAATGTGAGTAAATGACAGTCCTGTCAGGAAAGGGAGAAAAGAAGATGGAGCTGCACTCAGTGATGTCCAGTGAAAAGACACAGTGGGCAAAAACTGAAATACAGAAAAATCCATTTCACTATTCAGCAACTTGTTCTGACCATTTTGAGCAGGAGGGTGCACCAGACAGAGAAACTCATAATAATACAGGAACAGTCAATCTGATAGGGAGCTTCATTAGCACGACCTAGAAATCTATGTAATAAACAAGTGTGAGGAAAAGAAATGCAATAAAACAGAAAATTTGAAAATTGAGAGAAAACCTCCAGAACACAATGATAGATTCCACACTTAGGAGATCTTGGCTCCAGTCTTGTCTCATTTTCTGCCTTTAATTAGCCTCTTAAAATGGAAAAGTGTTAACAAGAATTCCTCATCCTAAACTACTCCCTAGTTAGCAAGGAGTGCAGGAGCCCTCACTCTGGGCCTGTTCTACAGTTCAAGTAAGAGAATCAATCTTTCAGAATTTAAGAGCATAGTTTAACTGTTGACTCAGTGAACTAAATCAGCTGTGTCAGACAAGACATACCATGATAAAGGAGCTCCTAGAGATATTCTATATCCTATGGATTGTCAAGCTATTTACAAGATTGTAAATCTTCTATTTACAAAATTGTCATTCTCCTGAAATCTTGTAAATAGAAGACGGAAGCATCTGCCTGCCTTCCCACAAGTCTGGAGTGGGGATTTTTTTGTTTGTTTCTGTTTGGTTTTTTTTCTCTCCAGGGTGCTGGCTGGGGTACTTCAGACTCTGTGCTTCTGAGGACAGCTAACCTTAAACCACCTTGGCAATACTGCAACAGGCAAATCCCACTGAGGACTTAGGCATCAGGTACAGATACTCCCCAGGGAGAAAAAAAAGACTTATTCTAAATACCAATTCTGTTCTCACACGAATTTAAAATAAACTTTTTAAACATAGCCATTGGGATAATCCTATTGTTCTGATTCAGAAATGGGATTAAAATCTTCATGCTGTCTATTTCAGAATTCAAATATAGCTACATATTTCCTTAGTTCTAGATCCAGCTGCCATTTAAAAAAAATAGGAGTCTTAGGGGAACTTTCAGCCTGTTTTTGATTTGTGGCTTTACCTGGTAGTACAGAAAGAAAAGTTATACTCATCACTCTATTTTGTTTCATTTCCACTCAACATGTGCTTTGCAGCTTCCCATTTCAAGACAAAGTCAAGCTGTAAGGCCTAACTCCTCCCTTTATCTGTACAGTTGCTAGTATCCAGAAGATGCTGCAACTTCTCAGCGATGTATCCACACTTGCAACCACACAGTCCTGCCCAGAGATGTATTCTGGAGCAGCATCCATTCAAAGCTTCTGTAACCAGCTCAGAACTGAGATTACTTCCATTAATTTACCTTCTCCTTTTTCTCCAGACTATTAAATCCAACAATTAACCCACCACCCAGAGGGGTGTTTCTCTCCTCCTGGCTGAATTAGGCCATTGCGTGAGAAGGCTCCAGCACAGAAATCCATGTCCCCTGCACACGAACAGCCCGGAGGTTTAAGAGATTATACTGGATGAGTCAGTACAAGATTTACTTCTGGCCGACTGTTCCAATAGATAATAACGCTTCCTCCAGACAAAACCATCCAGAAAGTGGCACCTAACCTCCATTTCTTACCCTCCTCCCAGTGACAGCCCCTAGCAAGCAATGCCACCAGGCATGGCTGCCAAGGGCTGGTAAATACCAGGATTTATAAACAGCAGTGAGAGGGAGCTGTAATGAGATCAATGTCGAGGATTGCAGTAAATGGCCTATAAAGCAATTTTTAAATGGGATTTCCTGCAACAAAGGCCATCTCCCTACAACCTTTTCCAATAATACGAGGTGAAAAGGAGTGGATTTGAATTATAATACCCGATACTAAGGCGAGGACAGACAGCTTTGTACTCTCCATACAGGCGGCTGCTCAGGCGATTTGTTAATCTCTCATCGGGAAACAAAATCTTAAAATAAATCTATACAGGTACATCCAGCCCCAAATTACTGTACCAGAATAATTCGCCATTGTACAATTGAAAGAGGATGTATGATCCTATCATTATTTGCTGTTATTGTATGGAATATTAGATGGAATAGATGAAATGAAAGCCAGCACAGCCATGTTTGTTTCCCTTTCCCGATTCTATTTCGGATGTAATCCTCAAAAGAAAAAAAAAAAAAATACAAAAATTACCGAACCAGAAAGCCAGTAAACTTCGTGAAAGTTATCTGAAATAGCTGTTTTTCGTTCAAACATTTCAAGGCACTAAAAAAGCCCCTGCTGAGGCTTGCGCAAAAGATTTCTTACCTGGGAAAAACCCCTTCATTTCTCGGGGCCGCTTATCTTCCCTCCTCCTGCAAACCCTCTCTCACAGCCACATCTTTGGTACTTCACCGCAAGAGCAGGAGCTGGGGCGCGCAGCCCGGCACGGAGCAGCAGCCCTGAGCGCAGCCCTCCCGGCTCCGGGCAAGCCCGGGAATCTTCCCGAAGCTCGGGAAAAAGAGCGACAGCCCCGGGCTCTGCGCTGCCTCCTCTCCGCCCGTACCGCCTGCCCCGGAGGAGCCCAGCTCCTCTGCGCTCTATTTTCAGAGCTGCTCCCTCCTCGCTGCTCGTCTCTGCGCAGAACGCAGCCGCAGCTTTACCCCTTCTTTTTGCAATTAGATCCGTGCTAAAACCAAAATTCAAATTATTTCAAAGATTTTTTTTTTTCACTCCCTTTAGGAGAGAGGGTTTCAGCAGAGAAAGCGCCTCTTTAGGCACATCTGGACGTGATTTTCCAGCGCCGCGTTCCCATGAGCCTGTAGTTAAAAATAAATCAAAGACAGGGAATTCTGAGAAGGGAGTTTTCGTATTTCACCGCTGCCCAGGAGGTTTTCTGGTCGTTAAACTGAATTTATAACACTTGGGGATTTCTTTCCACGTGGGGGCTATTAGCGAGGTATTTAAGAGCTATTAACGCGGGGTTCGTGATTGCTAATGTTGATGCCTATTTAAAGCTACATGTGACTTTACAAACTTAAATTATTAGCCCGCTTTCCCTAAAAGGGGAAAGGTGTCCTTATGAAAAATTAGCACTCCCTGCGGCGGAGCTTCTTGGTGCCGGGATGCTGCCCGGTGGTTATTTGGAAGTGTAAATCCCGGTAGAACCTTAATTTCACGCATTTAGGGATGACTTTTCCCCCTTTTTTTCTTAAGAAGAGCGAGTGTTTGAATTGTACTGACCGGTAGAAAAATTCCAGGAAGGTTATGACGTTGGACTTACCACCGCTGCCCCAACCGTACACCTGAATGTTACTTGGAAAGTGAAGTAATCACAAGAGCAAAACCAGGAACGACAATTGTCTTTCTGACCTGGGTCCCTCTTTGCCTTTAGCTCTTATCCACCGCCTTCACTGGGATGTGGGGGGGGGGGGGGGGGGGGGGGGGTGTTGTTGACTTGGTTTTATCTTCTTTTAACATCCGAGCGCCATTCCCCAAACTGCGAGGAATTTGCTGCCATCGACGGGGTTGAGGGGACCCGGCTGTCCCTCCCGGGATGGCACATCTTGTGGCACGGCCGGGGCTGGGGTGACCCCAAAAAGAGTCCTAATTTGCCCACCTACAAACAGCAGCCGCTCTCCGTGCCGGCCTCCGGGGGGCTGAGGGCTTCCTAGGGGTGACTCCCACAGGACTGCCACTGACCGTGAGGGCCAGCGGCTGTTCCTTCGTCCTGTCCCCTGGGAAGGGGACACAGGTCGCCCTGAATGCCTGCTGGTCGCGTCCCTGGGCGCTCTCGGTGAGCACGCAGGGCCCTGACCGGAGGGATGGCCCCTTTTCAGTGACCGAGAGAAAGAAGGGAACGACACGGTTTCGTCCCTGGAAAACCGCCGGGAACGCCGGGTTAGCCAGGTTACGGAGTGGAAGCGTCGGAGTGCTGCGCGGGGCAGGGCTGGGCAGCAGCTCCCCTTCCCCCCGGCAGCGAGAGCAGCCGCCCCTCTGCCCCATCCCTCCCTCCCAGCCGCCCGCTTGAGGCTGAACAGAGTAGATGGGGCAGAAAGGGGGGTTGGAAGGAACACATTTGCTCATTAAAAAAGCTTCAAATGTGACAGAAGTCCGTCAACCAGTTGATCCAAGCCCTCTGTTCCTCTGGGGGCAGGGGGAGGGGGGTCCCCCACCCCCGAGTTCATGCGGGGATTCCCGCAGGTGACCCCGGCTGGGGCGGGGGGGGGCCCGGCAGGGCTGCGGGACCGCGGCCGAGGCTGCCCGGGCGCGGCGGGCACAGGAGCCCCGGCCCCCCGCCCTGCCCTCCCCTCCCTCTCCG
>VYZR01094756.1:0-19710 GCA_013400675.1 Oxylabes madagascariensis
GGGGGGGGGGGGGGGGGAGAAGGTGTTGAGCATTAAATATTTTGGGCAAGTCACAAGGGGAAACCAGTGTGAACAAGTGGGTTCAGGGAAACAGGTTTGGGGTTTCTGGAATTCGTTCCTTTTATCAGCCCTGCCCCATGACCCCAGACCCATTGCAGACTCACCCAAAGCAACATTTGGCTCTTTCTGAGGGGATTTGGCATGTCACAAGCTCCTGGAAGAAGCCAGCGTGGCAGGAAGGAGTTCCTCATGCTGCTGGTTAGATTTGGGAAATGCATGAGGAGCTGAGAGCTGCTCCCCTGTTGCATGGTGTCACTGCTGTGGTCTGTTTTGGGTCAGTGCCCACAAATGCTCTCGAGACTTTTGCTCCCTTCCTTGTGTGCATGGATGGGCAGCAGATATTTCCCCCAGTAGAGGGTTAGGCTGCTGGACTCGCAGAAATGCTGTCAGGTTTTCATTTGGCTGCTTTGCTCCAGCCCGAGGCCAATCGGAAATGTCCTACTGCTGGGACATGATTTGAAGTGATGGTGTTAATTTGGTTAATTAGGATTCCTGGGAAGCGTGCGCTTCTTGCAAATCAGCTTACCATTGTAGTATCACTGCAAAGAGTTATTTGCTGGTGCATGGGGTTATGTATGAATTTATGATTATGATGTAGGACCATTAATTTCGTATTTGTGGCAGATGATACAACTCAATTAAAAGTTCCACGTTGAGATCTTTGGCTCTCTCTGATACATGAGAATCAGACTGTGGTCTCCAGGAAGTCTTAAAGGGTCTTATGAGTGGCCATATAACAAATGGGGCAAGACCCAGAGGAGAGGACAGGGGAGGAATTACTCTGCTCCTCTCCCATTTGATCAGTGCTCGGAGGGAAATTTTGTGCATATCTGCTATAGTTGACTTATTGCAACTAACCTCAGTCATTAGGTGATGCAAAGAAAGGCAAACACATCTCTGAGATATCCCAGGGGGTCTCAGCAGCACTGTGGGTCAAGTCCTTCACCTCTGATGGTTTGGAGTCAGACTCCTGTCTAGTTCATGTGTCAAAGGCATTTGGTGGCCTCTGCTGAGTTCCAAACTGAAATTTCTTCATTTGAGCTTCTCTGTTGATCCATATTCTCACAAAGCCTGTGTTTTTACTGCCCAACGGGTATGGGCTCTGTGTGTTACAGATCCCTCGAGGGTGCTTTGCCTCTTTGCAAAACTATTGGGCAGACAGAGCATCATCTGGGGGCACCAGGGGCTGAATTAACAGCCTTTGTATGGCACAGCCCACCAGAGTTGTAGGGATGGCTGGGGCCAAATGTTAATATGAGTCAGGAAATGACCAATGACAGCAAATGACCAATGACCCCTATAAGAGTCTGGGGCTGGAGATGTGGGGATTGAAACAGCAATGAATCCAGTGACCGGGGTAGGGGAAGGCTGTGGGGACTGATAAGTGAACTGCCTTATACGAGGCCATAGCTTTTCCCCTTCTCACCCCACATCCTCCAAAGGTCTGACAGAGCTAAAAAAAGAGTAGCTTGTTCAAAAGCCATTTCCATGTATCATATTTATTAAGACAGTTATTGCAGGTTAAATATCAGTAGTTTATAGCAAATATATTTATTATAGATTAACTATGCAGTATCCACATCAGTTATGTTGTGGTTAAAAGTAAGCCACGGTGAAAGGTTTTTAATAATGAATTTGTGTTGAAGTAGTGTATAATAAGTATCTTTAGCAATCTTATTCTCAATTTCATATGACAGTTTTATGTTCAATAAATACCCAGATATTATTAAAAACATATTTATCAAAGATTAACAGTGATGAAACAGATACAAATCTAAGCTGTTAAGCTCAATATGCATACTTATAATAATCAATTCCTATATTAAACCACAATAATGGCCTTATTTACTCTAAATGAAATGGTTTTTTTGATCTTTGTAAGTCTGTTTTTGCTGTGTGGTCCTGCTTGCAGGTCTCAGATAGATCCTGGGACATTTGGACATCAAATATTTAGGTAAAAGCACAACAGTCCTAGAATAAGGTAGGCTGTTTCAGGAAGAAGGAGGCAGATCTTCAAAGGATCCAGGTCAAAGCCAATCCACAGATACCAGAGCAGCTAGTCTAGCTTGCCACCACTCCATATCCCTGAGAAGTCCCCATATTCAGCCTAACCTACAATTCATACCACCACCTGCAACCACACCATTTCTAGGACTGGAGATCAGGAGCAGCAAGTCTCCACTTTACAACCGCAGATGCACACACACTGTTTTGGGTACTGAAATCTGCCGCCTGCCTTGCATCCTGTTATTACCTAGCACTTGGAGGCAGAGTGCTAAAATCAGCTAACTGTTTGGGAGATAAACAAAATGTTACTGTTTTAGTCTTGTATTGCTGCGGTTCTAATTGTTGGCTGCTGAGTATCGAGAGCTGGTACCTGTGCCTCTGCCTCCTCTGCCTGCACCTGCCTGCAGATGCTGTTAGCTCTGCCCCAGATGCTCACTGACTGTGAAAACTGTCATGGACTATCTGGGTGTGTTGTGGAGTATTGGTGGCCTTTGGACCATAGGAGGATTTAGATTCCCGAGTCCTTCTGACAGCTGGCTGGAAACTCCACAAGGCATCTCCCAGCTGGTCTGGATCCAGTGCCCCATCCCAACATGTGGTGGTGGTTCAATCTTATGTTTGAACTTGTACTTGTATATCAGTGGAGCTAAGTGCCAAATCCAGATGTGGATGCGAATCACAGGAACCCCAATTTGAAGGAAACACTGTGTGTCTAAAACGTGAGCTGTGTCATGACACAAGAAGGATGTGGTGTTGTCCTTATATATTGAGAGGTACCTGCCTCTTGCGATTGCGGGATCTCAGAAAACAATCTGAGAGGGATGGACAACTCCCCCAATGCTGCTCAGCAGTATCTCAAGTATAGAGTGATTTTCATCACCGATTTGTCTGTTGATTTCTTTTCTTTAGGAGTTTGAAAACTAGGCTCAGGTAATACTTTAAGGGATGCTACTTCTCCATGTTAGATGCTACGGAGCAGTTCTGTAGGATCAGGTGTGTGCATGAGGCTGCCAGGAAGCTCTTCAAAGGCAGAGCAGAGTCAGGAGATGATGAAGGCAGCTGGGCAGCCTTTTGGAGATGGGCAGACCTGTTGGAAAGGTGATGATGGAGAAGAAATAGGGAGCTTCTGGCCTGTGGCAGCCACCTGGTATATGGAGATATGTGTGTTTTTGTGTATCTCTCTCTCTCTATCTCCTGGTATGGGAGTCCCATCTGTGCTTGTGGCACCAATATATGGTGCAAGTGTCTGTACTGAGGGATGTGTTTGTCTTGAAAGATGGCCCATATGACCAGGGAAGATCTTTCTGTGCTTGGCTGGGCAAGGACAGTGCTAGCTCCATTGGATGCTGTAGGGATCCATCATCATATTTTGTCAAGGTCTGGTCTGCATGATGCTTCCAGTGACCATCTGTGTCAGGAGTCTCTGGCTTCACTTTTTGGCCCATCTGTGAAATGTGACCTGAACAGCTTAGAGGCTTTGTGCGTCCCTGGTGCAATCTCCGTGAACATCAGAGCAGTTATTTCTGTTTATATTCCAAATGAATCTGTCTCCTGCATTTGTTCCCCATCCAAACACTCCCAGTGGAGGATGCTGAGCTGGTAGGGCAGAGTTTCACATCTTAGCAATGGGCTGCAATTACAGAGGTGGCCAGAGAAAAAAGACAAGCAGGTATGCACCACTGCCTTTAATAGAAGGCAATGATTCTTGTGGGCTCCAGAGTAACACAAGAGATCTGGTTTTAATAAATTAGCAGCCTACAAGTAACAATCTCAAGCAATTAAACTCTGGAAAGAAGGTGTGCACTATGAATGTATTCTGGAGTCGACAAGGAAAAGGCAGTTTTTGAGCAGTAGAGAAGGCAAAATTATAACAAAAAATTCCCCAGAGAGCATAGGAGAGCTCTTCTCCCCCTCTCATTTCTATTGTGCATGCATGTGGAAGTCTCATCTTGCTCCCCATCACCCCTCCTTCCTCCACTGGCTCCCAGGGACTTGATTTGGAGCCTCCCTGAGCTCATTCAAGTCTCTATCATCATTATCACCCTTGTGCCTGCTCTCACCCATGTAGGTAAGGAAATTCCCATGAGGAGAAGGGGATAGTTGGTGGGAAACATGGGAAGGAACTGGGAGTAGTGAAGATAGCTATGAGCTGAGACAGGGAACAAATAAATATGAAATAAAACTGTTAAGCTCCTTGTCTTATATTAATAGCCTGCATGGAATACTCTTTGCCATAGAATTCAATTTATTTCCATTTAAAGGCTGTTCTTCTCAATCAATGCTGCTAATAAATAGCTGCTGATGGCCATGACCCCCTGGGCTGAGGGAAGAATTTATCTTCTGAGCCAATTAAAGGAATTTTTCAATTCCTTTTAATAATACTATGGGATTTTAATAGAAGACAAAAACTAAAACAAGCCACCCACAAACCCAACAGGAGAGGGAAAGAAATCCTTCCCCTGAGCCTTGCAGGAAAGGGTCAGGCAGGCTTTTCCAGGGTCAGGATTAAATACTTGTCTTGTGAAACTGGAAGGGGAAATACAGCGTTTCATGTGAAAGCACAGGAATTCTTTTCTTTTCTGATGTCTTAAAAATAAGAAGCAACCAGAAACCAAAAAGCATAATCACAAATTATGTTCCCTTGTTTCCAGAGCTGTCAAAGTCTTGGAGATGTTAGTGAGCTCCTCTAGCCTGGTGGAAGAGAAGGACAGGTGGGGCCAGCTGTGATGCCTCTCGCATTGCTGTGATGGGCAGGACACCCCTCTCTAAGTGGGGAATTATCTGGGTACCCCATGGGCACAAGGACAGCAGGCCAGGGAAGCAGAACATTTCACCTCAGGCACTTCCACACTCAAGGGGGTAAGACAGGGCTGGTCTCTCCATAGCTTTTTTTGAGACCCACATACCTTTTTTTAATGCCAAAAATCCTCACTGGTACATTTCCTCTTGTGGGATCACCCAGTGAGACACATGGGTTCCCACAGCAGGTGTTGGAGCCAGTGCTTGGTCAGGAGAGCATTTGTGCCTTGTAATACGGGCAGGTATGAAGCAGGTGGTAAGGGAAGCAGAACAGATACCTATTGAGTTTTCACAAAGCCACATAACCCCAAATGGCAGTGGGTCTTCTCCACTCCATCACTCTCCTGTCAATGAAATCTCATGGCTCCTGTTGGCATCAGATGAGAGCATCTGTCAACCACACAAGTCTCCTTCGAACACGCCTGTGCTGAAGGGAAGTCTCTTATCTCCATTTTACAGATGGCGAGCAGAGGCACAGAGAGGTTAATTGACTTGCCCAAAGTCAGCACAGGAGGTCTGTAAGTGATGCCAGGTCCCTTGAATCCCTGTCCTCTGGCTTAATCATAAGACCATCCATCTTCATCCTCTTTCCCCTCAGGATTTCCCGGCATCTGTGACAGCTTAGGCACTCGTGTTGGCAAACTGCAGGTGGAGACAGAGCTGGGACATGGGCATTTCCAGCAATGGTTTCTCAACCCCATATCCCAACAGAACATCAATTTTTGACCTTGAAAGCTTAGGGTTTTTTTAAACTCTAGTCTGCTTTGGGAACTGTGAGATAAATGTGCTTGAGTGTTTGCTCTTTGGGGAGGCGTTTCAGAGATTCTAAAGCAAAAGAACATAGTATCACTGCTTTGATAGAGAAAGGACCCCTTTCCTAGGTTTTAATGAACCCTCCACATCAAAATGATAAACAGATTGAAAGCACAGGTAGAAAACAAACAGTGACCTTTATTTGCAAATTATCACCTGTTAATAGATCACCACTGGACTAGGGAGATTTGCCCTTGGCAGCCATTTCCCATATCTGTTCATGGTGGGCCATTGAGAAATGTGGCAGGGTGTGAATATTTCCATCACAATGTCTCTTGTTTCAGAAGTGTGAATGGAAGAGGTGGAGAGTCGGGAGTGAGCCATTGAGGAACATGGAGCACGGGCTAAGTTCCCTCTGAGACTGGGAAGGCATCACAACTCTAAGGCTGCCTCTTTCAATTTGCAGGCTTTCTGCAAAATCCCTGTAGTTCTTGCTCTCTCACTTTCATTTTTTATTAATTACTCGGTGACAATTTTCCCAGAAGACTCTATTTTTCCATTAATTACTAGGAAGACTACAGGGGAAATGTTGAGCTGTTGGAGAGCTCACTTTAGGAACGTCGGGTGGGAGCATTTTCTAATGCCTACATGTGTATCTTTTTGTCATTCTCCTTGCAAAGGAGGCTAAATGACCTGCCTGGGATGCACGACAACTTTTTTTTATTGCAGCATGGCACACTGAGCAAGGCAACTTTATTTAAGTGCTGGTTTGTTGGCCCTAGAGACCAACATACTGCTCGGGCAGAATCGATCAGCATGCTCTGTGTATGATTTATTATCATGTCCTGTGTGTAGGAGAATTCACAGACAGAAACCAGTGTTAGTGTAAGACCGTGCTGCATTTGCATCACTGTTCTCCACAGCTGAAGGTGTAGGTATGGTAAGAGAAGGATTAATGCTGGGCTGAAATCTCAGGTCCAAGTGGTGACTGTTCCCAGTGCAGATGAATAATGAAGGTGGAAGAAGAGCATTTGCTTTTTCTCTCCTCCTAAAACCATGGCTTTTATAGTTGTACCTTCTACAGTCCCCATGGAATACTGAGATTCATGGAAATGTCTTGAGAGAAAGCCAGGAAGCTCAGTGTTAAAACAGAAACTTCCTTGGTATGACAAATTGAGCACCACAGATATTCAACTCTGTTTGACAGAATAGAACCTGATAATTTTATGATGGTGATCTGGGAACCTGCTCCTGCAGGTTACTGGAGGTTACTGAATACCACTGTTTCTAGGATATCTCATGTGTAAGCACTTCTGTATAATCAGAAGAGTGTTCTCCATACATGAACAAGCTTTGGAACAAGCCAAGAAGAGACTGAATTTCCTTCATAAAAATCTGACAAGACTTGCAGCGTCCTACATGCGCTCATAGGAGATTTTGGTGAATACAGCCTCAAAGCTGTGTGGGGACATGGAGCAGAGCTCAGCATCGCCTGCTCCCTTCAGAAACTGAATGAAAAAGTGTGCAAGGATAATGGGTTTTTGGGCTTTAATTAAAGGACTTTAAGTTGCATTGATGGTTGGTGCCAGCCTTCCCGTGCCAGCTCTGTCCTCTGGCCCACTCTTGACCTTGCACACAGGACATCCCTGCTGGAGCCCACACCAGTGCATCCACAAGGGCTCCTCCTGGAGGGCTCTGCTCAGGCGTTCCACGGTGGTAGCACTTTATTGCGCGTCAACTCTCATGCTGTTTTACAACGTTGTTTCTATGGTTACCCACCACCCTCCAGAACCCACGGAGCCCAGAAAGAGGCAGGATTACATTCCACAGCAGCAAGACCTGTCATGTACAGAGATACAGGTAATACCTGACGAAGTGCTAACCGGTAGCCAGGTCCTGGTTGTGAGGCTGCTGCCTTGGGTGTTGTTCCTTGCGCTGGGAAGCGCCAGAGCTCAGAGTCGGGGGTGGGCAAAGGGAGGACACCTTGTCAAGCCTTGGGTAATCGTCACGCTACTCCCAACCACACAACTCCTCACCTTTGTGCCAACAACCAGCTGGGATCTGGCACTTGCTGGAGGTCATTGCAAGGGTGAGATGGGGAGGAGTGGTTGCAGCAATAGGAGATTTTTTGCAAGAAACACCCCATAATGGCTAACATGGACCTTTTTGGCCACAAAGGTTTTCTGGAATGAATTTACAAGCATAGCATGTCGTTGGATTTGGCCTGCAAAAGCTTTTTCTTCATAGAATAATGGGTTAAATGCATTTCTATTTCATGATCTGTCATAGCTTGTTTTAATGGTGCTTGTGTGGCATATTCTAAGATATTTTTACAGAAGAACCAAGGATTTGATCTGGGTAACGTGACCACGATGGAGAATTAAATTTGATGAGAATAATTATTTGACAGAACTCTTTACAGTACTTAACTATCTGTCTAGTTGGACCAGATCATGCCCACAAATCCGTTGCTGTAATGTGATATTTGCTTTCTGGTAAACCTGTCAAATAGGTTTATGTGCAAGAACGCTTCCCAAAATTGTTGAAACAACTCACAAAAAGAAAAGATTTGGAAGGTCTCAAAGTGAAGAAGATTAAAATCTTATTCTCTTGGGGAGAAAAGTGGATTTACTGTTAAAATAGTTTTCTAAAATCAAGTTCCTTTTACTAGAAATTATTAATCCTAAACCATAAGCTGTTTTCAAGGGGCCTCTTTCCCCTCCAACTATATCAACAATTAACAGTTTTGACAAGTTATTGTCCACCAGTTCCAGGTAAGTCATTGGGGTCCTTGAGGTGCCAGTGGATGACAAACTGGAGATCAATTTGAACTAGTATATTATTGCAAATATAATAGTCTGCTTCCACAGAGGCCAATTGTGCCATGGGAAAGGAATAGCTCTTCCCTGTTTGTTTCTGATCTGTCCTTGAAACAAATCACATTCTTGGTCCTGGCCACGATGACGTAACCAGATAACAGGACCTGGGAGGAAGATAAAAGAAGAGCAACCAGACCACCCTTCCGCCTTCTGATCACTAAATGATCAGATGTTTGGGAAAAATGATTTATGTGGGAAGGCTCAAACCACTAAATGAGGCTATGAGATGACAACATGTAATTCTGTATGTGGAAAAAAAAAAGGCCTAAAAATATCTGAAGGGTGTAAACATGACTGAGAGAGCTGTGGTATCAAAGGGACAGCGCTGAGTACAGGACTCAGAGCTGGCAGCTTTCCTTGCTGTTCAGAGCAGCCGATGGGAGATAACTGAGAGGCAGAGCATCACCATCAGATACTTCGCTTCAGCCTGTCCCTCTGTGACTTGATTTTTCACGTTCTACACCAGCCTGGTGATTGGCATCAGGGCTTGTCCCACAGAAATACCGCCTGGACACAAAACAAATCAACAGAATATTTTCCCCTCCTCTTAAACCTGGTGACTCCCAACACTGTGGGGCAAACCCCATCCTGCTGAAATCAAAAAATCTTTCTCTACTGGGCTGTTAAAGCTGCTCTCACCTGTCAAATATCTTCTGTCCTTTTAGTCTCTACTTTCCTTTTGAAATTATAGTACAACATACAAATTATCATTACCAGACCCTAAGACTTTAAAGAAATAGTTATATATTTCCTACAGCTCTCTTTAAATGTATGGTTGGATTCTCAGCTGATGGGAAGCCAACGCTGATTCATGGCAGCTGAAGACAAAGCCTTTTGTGTTTTGTCTTGTCTGCTCATCTCACTGAACTTCCCAAGGATCTAAATTAATGCAAGGGAAATACAACCTTGCCTGAGTGAATTGTTTTGAGGGCTAATGTGCTGAGAGATTTATGGGCAAAGAGGGTTTTTTTTTTCCTCTTTCTTTAATAAAAAGTGCTTTCATTCAGCAGCTTTGATGGAAAGCCTGCAAGGACCCATGATAAGTATGTAACCAGAACAGACTCATATTAGCTATCACTGTTACAAATCTATTAGTCCCACACATTAGAGCATGTGCTGGACCTGATGAGCTACACTAGTGGGAACAGGAGTAATTCTGTGAAATAGATGTAGCTTGCAAATCTTTTAGACTGTTATCCAATTCCTTTTGTTTCAGTTTAATTAGGATATAAAACTTGTCCTTAAGAGCTCACACGAGTGGAGGGAACTCCACGTGAAGGACAGGGAATCAGCTACAAGGAATTCCCAGCTGCTCTGCTGCTGAGCTTGGTGGCTTTTGTCTGCAGCGTGGTTTTGCTGCTCTGCCAAGGACCGATGGAGGCAACGTTTCTTGAAGCACTGCAGGAGGACAGAGCTGCTCTTGCTCGCGGATGATTCACACAAGGTAGGTTGGCCTTGGATTTTCTCACATCCCTTCACTGTGCTGCCAACACCCAGAATGCTGGGAGATGCTGGGCTGTCTCCCAGCCGTCAGAGCTGCTCTGCTGCCGGGACACCCAGCAATTGCTGGGGCTGAGCCAGGGCCCAGCAGAGNTGTTTAGAACAAATGCAACACTGAAGGAAAGCTTTAATATCATCCAAGACTGGTCTGATTGTCTGATGCTTTAAACATATGGTATGCTCCTATATATATTATGCATGAAAACTAGCTGCATGCATATAACAGTCATTCTGCAATGCTTTACACAGAGTCTGCCAAATCCTGAACTTCTTATTCAAACCCAGCTCCCAGTGAAGACAATGAGCTTTTATCTAAGCCTCACTGCCTTTGGCATGCTCCATCCCTTCTCCCTTAATTTAATCTCAACTGGAAGAGGATTTCAACATCCCATCCTTTGGCACTGAGTGCTGACCTTCCTGCTCCCCAGGGCACGCAAATTTGGAGCTAGAAGGGTGTGGTGGTGTGGCAGGGAAAGAAGTGCCACTGGGAAGGAAGAAAAAGCCTCATGTGAGTGTGGTTAGCAGACTCTGAGGCAATGCTGACACACCTTTGTGTGTTCCTTGGCTCCTGCCCATCTGTACACAGCATAGACTGTCTTTGTCTGGGATCTCTAAGGCAGTTTTCCAGATCCACCCGGGCAGGGTAGGCACTGGGATAGACTAGGATAGGAGCTGAGGAAAAGCTGTAGCAAGTCCTGTGGTTTCTGTCCTGCTCTAACACAGACCTTTCCCTCCCACTTATCCTCAGTCTAGTTGAGCTTTCCTTTGTGGGGAGGAAAGCTGCTGCTCTGGAGGAAGCTTCACATCAATCTTTGCATTGCTGGCTTTGCAAAAAACTGAACCAGGGAGGAATATTGCAGTTATTGCATATATTCCTTGGCTGCTATCGGTGCTGTGCTTGGCTCTGTAAGTGATAGGGGCTTTTTTGGGGGGGGGCACAACATCTCCTTTTTCTTTTTTTAGAGTCATTTTTAGGATTGAGAAGGGGGGAAGAAGGGTGCTGTCTTACCATGAAGCTCAGTATCATCATGTGTTGAATTGTTTACCCTTTAGTGGAGCTGACAGACCAGAGGAGCTGACGGGCAAGTGCCCATTTTATGACTTCATATTTCTTGTGCCTCTGTAAGTGGTGGCACTGCTGAAGTGCAAAGGGTGGACTTTTCCAGGTGAAGAAAAGCAAAGATGCTTCAAATTGCTTGGTCCCACACCACCTGTAGTTGAAGCAGAGCCCCCTGTTGCACAGCAAGATGTCATCATCATGTCAAGATAGTTCCTGAAGGCCTGAGGCATCCAGAAATTATTGTGGAGAGTTTTGCAAGAGTCCCTCTGCCATTAGCTCTGCAACAGAAAATCTCCAGGAGTATGTTATCTTTGACAGGTGTAATTGTGCCTAATGCAGTGTCAAAACTTTGCAGTTTTGAAGAACTTACTGTCAGTCTGAACCCCGTCCACCCACAGTTCCATCAGAGAGGGTCTGAAAACGGTCAATACTTCTAAGCTGGCAATAGTTGGAAGCCTGCAGGAATTCTAGGAATTTAATTGGAGAAATTATCCTTCCCCTTTCTCCATTTTTAACACTGCACAAGAAAATCTGGTTTTTTTCTGTCTTTGAATTTCATTTTCTTCTACGCCCAAAATGTTATTGAAATCTCCTGGGCTCCATCATTTGAGGAATTCCTGTCCTCTTTTTCCTGCCAATACACTCTGTGGCCATGCTGCACTGTCACCAAAATCCTATGCAATTAGACCCCAAAGGATAATTCAAATTCAGATTTAATCTTGGGCAAAGAGGAGCCTTTAGATCAAACATCCCCACTACTGTGCAAAGCAAAGGCTCTGAATGCACCACCATGTAACAATCATTAGAGGAGCCGAAGATCTGAAATTTAACACTCACGTAGATGAGTGATGGATAAACATCACTTTCCTAAAAAAGCACTTTCTCAGGCTCTTTAATCCATCCAGAATTTAACAACTGGGTGCTGACTGAGGCACAGCTTGATTGGGGAGAGATGAAGGGACAGAGAGGAAGCTTAACACAGAGCCAGCTCAAAGCAAACGCCTTTAATGCTGCCAATCTCAGAGGCTTTGAAGAAGAAGCCGTTGTGTCCTCGCTGGTTCTCTGTGGCAACTTTTTGGCATAAAAGTTTGTGTGAGAGAATTATGAGTTTCCTATTATCACGTATGGAGATGTGATCCATTGTGCTGGTCCCCACGCTGTGGGGATTTAACATTCACCACACTTTGTCCTGCAGATATACTGTGATGTGTCCTTTACAAGCTGCAGCCGACTACATTGAAATCTTGACTGACATTTCTTATCTGATGGGGCCTGCTTTTCTACTGGCTGCTTTTTAGAGTGATAAATGTCAGGAGTTTGGGAGTTTGCTTGTATCTAAGCTCTCCATCTGAGACTTTGGGCAGGTAATTATCCTGAGACCATGGGACTTTGTCATGAAATCCACTGCCATGCTCATATAGGGAATGAGTCAGCCCAGGGTCATGGATTTGGTGTATCTGGGAATTGGGAAGCATCCAGAAAGGTAAGGAGAGAAGGATGGAATTTGAGCAAAGATTTTCTCCAACCAAAGATGAAAGTAGACGTTTTCTGATATTGTGAGTTGTCTGTCTTGATCAACTGGGAAGGCCACAAGTTAGGATTGACCCAGTAGCCTCTAGATTTGAGGCTTCAGTCAACCAAACAAAGCAACTAACCCTTGCAGGCTGATGTCACAGCTGGAGCACAGTGATAAACCTCCTACGTGAGGGCACTGGTAAAGAAAGCAGAGATCTATGGCAGTCAGGGGACTCCAAACAGAAAACTTTCTTCCCCTAGGAATCCTTACCACATTTTGTACCGGTGGAAAGTGCAAGGAGAAAACATCTAGAGGCATGAAAATTTCTTCTGTCCCTTCCTTCTCCTGTGTCTTGCTTTTTCTCCTGGGTCCATTTTTTCTTCAATTTCAGTATTTATCACCTGGAAGCTAAAAACAGGATTCACTGCGATCCAGGACCTTTTTAGTATAACATTTCTCAGTGCTCATGAGGTCTGAGAAATTAAGGTTGACATTTATTGGAGGAAGGAAGAGATGGGTGTCACCTTGCTTATTCTTCTCTTTTCCCAGTGCCAGGATGTTCACACCAGTGTGGCTGGAATAACTACAGTCTCCAGGTGGAATTAATGTCAATCTTTTTTTTTTTTTTTTCTGAAAAAGCAGCACAGCCAATCTCAATGAGCTCTTTGCATCCCCATACACCACAGAAAGAGGTAAGAGAAGTGTTTTCATCCCAGCCAGGTATGGTGACTTGTGAGGTACCTGTGAGAGGCTGCCTGGCCCTGGCTGATGCTGTCAGCAAAGCCTGGAACAGATGAGCTGGGATGGCTGTGGGGTGGCACTAGAGCATGGAGGGGCTGTCACAGTGCTCGCCAGTGCCCTGGAGCCAAGTGCAATTTGCTTCCCTTTAGGCAGCACAGCTCTGCTGTGAGTTGTAGCTGTGATTAAAACACCCACTGCTGCTGTCCTCCCTCCCTCGCTCAGATGCTGTGGCTGCTGGGTCAGGTGCAGCCAGCCTGCCCATTCCCCGGGTGTCATGGAGCTATGCTAAGGGAAACTGCCTTCCCCTTCCCCTTCCCCTTCCCCACCTGATAGCTGGGACAGGATTTTTGTGAGTGCTCACTGCCTTGTACCTGGCTGCAGGTTCCCTGGGCAGCTCAACCAATTTGGAGGGACAGGGTGAGGAATGCTGGCCCCTTGCTCGAATACCTGACTCAGTTCATTCAGATGCTTGAGGGTAACAGTTGCTTCATCTGGTTGGCTTTTTTTTCCTGCTGTTTGTGCCTTTGTTTGCTTCCCCCTCCTTTCCCCTTAACATACCCTTTGAGCTGTTCTTTAATTGAAGTAAACGGAGCAGCTGCTATGGTGTGTGCTGTTTTTCCCATTTTCCCCCGTGAGTCACACATTTCCTTCCTTAATGTCTCTATCTTNCCCAGCCAGGTATGGTGACTTGTGAGGTACCTGTGAGAGGCTGCCTGGCCCTGGCTGATGCTGTCAGCAAAGCCTGGAACAGATGAGCTGGGATGGCTGTGGGGTGGCACTAGAGCATGGAGGGGCTGTCACAGTGCTCGCCAGTGCCCTGGAGCCAAGTGCAATTTGCTTCCCTTTAGGCAGCACAGCTCTGCTGTGAGTTGTAGCTGTGATTAAAACACCCACTGCTGCTGTCCTCCCTCCCTCGCTCAGATGCTGTGGCTGCTGGGTCAGGTGCAGCCAGCCTGCCCATTCCCCGGGTGTCATGGAGCTATGCTAAGGGAAACTGCCTTCCCCTTCCCCTTCCCCTTCCCCACCTGATAGCTGGGACAGGATTTTTGTGAGTGCTCACTGCCTTGTACCTGGCTGCAGGTTCCCTGGGCAGCTCAACCAATTTGGAGGGACAGGGTGAGGAATGCTGGCCCCTTGCTCGAATACCTGACTCAGTTCATTCAGATGCTTGAGGGTAACAGTTGCTTCATCTGGTTGGCTTTTTTTTCCTGCTGTTTGTGCCTTTGTTTGCTTCCCCCTCCTTTCCCCTTAACATACCCTTTGAGCTGTTCTTTAATTGAAGTAAACGGAGCAGCTGCTATGGTGTGTGCTGTTTTTCCCATTTTCCCCCGTGAGTCACACATTTCCTTCCTTAATGTCTCTATCTTCAGTCGGTCTGTACTAATGAGGCCCCACATCTCAGCTGCTGAATGCTCAAGCTCATCTGCCTGGAATTTTCTAACTCATTTCAATTCATTTCCCAGTTTCCCCTCTTATCCCTGCTGCCTTTCTCCCATTCCCATCCCACCTCTCTTTATCTCCTCTCCCTGACTTTGACTCTTCTCCCACTCCTCCCTCCACGTGTCCCACCAGCCTGCCTGCAGCCCCCTTGCTGCCTGTTGCCCTCCCAGATGGAGACGAGACCTGAGCATCGTTGCAGGTGCAGGATGTGAGTGCTGGGAAGGTACAGCAGGGAGTGGGCAGCACTGCCACAGATGCCAGGGCAAGGAGAGGTACAACAGCTCTCTGCTGCAAGGGTGCTGGAGGAGCCCCTCCTGGGGTTGTGGGAGTTAGGAAACACTGGGAATAGGCATTGTCCTTTTTGTCTCTCCTTGCTCCACGGGGGAAGGAAATAAGAGTGCACAGTCCCATGCCAGAGACGCAAGGGGAAAGCTGTCCCTTGGATCTATGCGTTGCCTGGGTGTCAACCCAAAGCACTCAGTGAGGAGCAAGGGAGAGCAGTGGCAATATCTCTTCTCTGCTTTGCTTATGAAGGTAATTCTTTGCACAGTTTTAGCTGCTCTGAGGAAAGAAGAGCACTGTGGGGTACAGAAAGGGATTATCTGATGTGCCCTGCGCCCTGGAGGTCTGAGGAACAGAGATGTGAACCGAGAGGCTCTGTCCTCAACAAAGTCAGGAATGTCCCATGGCACCATTGCTTGGTGCTCGCTTTCACTGAAATGAAGGCATGTGGTCATGTCTGTTGAGCAGGGTGACTGCATTAGTCCTGCTTGGCTTTTTTTTCATTATGACTGTTTCTTGTGGGTTTCGTTGGGCAATTCTTACTTAAACACTAAGCCTGCTGTTCTCTGTTGCATTTATATCCTTACTCTTGCAGAGTACAAGGACTGCTCTTTCTTCTCTTAAGTAGGTGTGGAACTGAGGCACAAAGAAGCAAGGACCCGATTGAAAATTTAGGCTCAGAGCTTATCACCTGTGAGATGTCAGCAGCCCTTGCCTAGAGGGGGCTTGGACACATCAGCACTGCAGTCTCAGCAATGTCAAGGAAGCCAGAGAGACCCACAGGAGTCCGAGGTTTTGATAGCAGTCCCCACAGCAAACCCCATTATCACAACTGGATCAGAGCCCTTCTTGACTCCTTTATCTCTTCCACCAGGAACAGCTATATTTTTGTTTTAGGAATGTGCAGAACTGTGACCTTGAGATTTAGCTGCAGGAATCTGATTCCAGACCTTGAGCTTTGCAGGTAAATTCCATCCTTACCACCAGTCGTGACTCCCCCAAAAGAAAAATCAGATTGAGATAATTTTAGAGCCATAATAGAGGAAATAAATGCAAATCTTTACCAAGAATAAAAAACCCCACCATGATGGAGATCAGACACTGGCTTGCGTGCTCCTTGGAGAACCAGCAGAAGCAGCCAGTTATGAGCACTGGATGGCTGGAGGAATTTTGATCTCGCTTCAAATTTTGTTTTGCTCTTTTTGCTTTAAAACGCAGGTTCAAAGGGAAAAAGCCTAACATGACAAAACAAAACACGCCAGTGCTTTCCTCTTTGGCTTCAGGGCCTCCTGTTGAGGTTCCCTCATCACCATAGAGATAATATTGCTTGTTAGGCCTAAGACTAGCAGTTGGAATTCAAGTGGAAAAAAGACCTAAACAAACCCATTATAAATCCCCAATTACTTTCAAACTGTCAGGCTTATTAAAAAATGTAAATATCCTTCTCATTCTTGCAGAGAGTGTATAAAAATGCATGAAGCTAAAACTCAGCTGAGCTGAAAGGAGCTGATTTCTGAAATAACTTTGCTGGGAAAATGGTAGAAGTTGCTCTTGGTTGGCAGAGGGAGAAAAAAAGTGCACCTGCCTGAGCCACTGGTTCCAGTCATCCTTACTGTTGGTGTGTTGCTGGTGTTACCCTGCCTTAGACCACTGGGGTAATAAAACTTTTTGGGCTGTTTTTTAAGAAACAGTCATGTACATCCAACAGAGGGAATTTCTACCAGCTGGTAATTGCTGCACCCCAACTACACGTGGCTAAAAATGCCAGTTTTCAGTATTTACTACCCACCTCAATGAAACTGTTTGTCCATCAATGCTTTTCTGCTTTTTCCCCTCTTCCCTTTTCTGCAAATGGGAAGGGCACTTATCTTGTTCTCAAATTTTGCTCTAACTGCAGTTAGAGTCTGTCTTTAGTGCAAAGCCTTTCTTACCATGACCTACATCTGGATTCAACCAGGACTTGCTCCGGAGGCTGGGATTTCCCAGCAGTGCAGCAGAGCTGGTGCTAACCCTGTAAAACGGTGAGGTTGTTTCTGGAGGGAACCAGACTTCCTTTCATTTTCTTTGACATGAGTTACATTGAGGACTTCCTTCCCCACTGCTATCCTATCCACAGTTAACTACGACAGTTTTCAGGAGGAAATGTTATCAGACAAAGAAAGCTTAAGATGTTAGTGTTAGGCAGAGTCAAGTGTCATCATGCTGGTGGTAGGAAGTGTTGACCAGTGTTGTTCAGTGCTGGCTGCAAACTGGGGAAAAAGAGCAATATTTCTTCCACTGGACTCAGAGCCAAACATCTGTGACATTGGCAGAAGGGTAAAATGCTCTCTGGGGGGCCCTAAAAGACAAACCAGTGTGTCATGGATGTACGACATGTGGGCAGTGGAATGGGATCTTGGTATGCACTGGGCCCTGATGTGGCACTGGTCGTAGTTAGGGAAGGGAAAGGAAAGGCAGCCCTTCAAAGGAAGATAAGGAATTTAAACATCCCGTTATGACATTGCTACGTGCATACTAATACATGATACAGGACTGCCATATTTTATCCAATCACCTGCATAAACCTCAGAGGTGTATGTATTAAAAGAGGAAATGGTTAGCTATTTAATTAAGGAAGCAAAATTGAAGTGATAACATAAAAAAGGAGCATAATTGCTATTCTGATCAATCATCAGCTGGGACTAGCTTAAAATGCAGCCACTTTAAAATCTCACTAGAGACTTTACAAGGACTGCTGAACTTGGCACTTCTGCCAGTTCTCTCTGGAAGAGCCAGATAGTGGAATCCCCCTTTTCCACCCATTTGCAGGTGCTTTGGCTCTAGTTATATTTTTTTGTCTGGATGCTTATGAGAATCTGTGATTTTAATTTCTGAGTATTTGAAGGCATCCCCAGAGCCTTGGCAGCATGAATTGCATGGTAGGGCGTGGGGAGGGTGGAAGAGGGCATCTCCTCTTTGAGGGAAGAGTGTTGTGGAAGATGCAGAGGCAAAGCCTGGCCTTCCCCTGCAGTTGTGCTCCACATCTCCTGGACTGCCTGCAGCCAGTTCCTGATGTGGAGCCATTTGAAATATCCCAGTGAATGCTCTCTCAGCCTGGCAATCCTGCAGGGACCTGCCATCACCTCTGGCTTGACTGAGCATCTGAGAGGTTTTCCGCCTTGAGATTTTGGACGATGCGTTTCCAGAGTGAAAGGACAACAAGAGTTGACTCCGTATTAATGCCAGACTTTAAATATTTTGACTATAAAACTGAAACACCATTACCTATTCCCTGCAGAGCTCCGCTCTCTCCCTCTCTCTCCTTGCCTTCTCCTCTCCACACTGTAGCCTTTTGTATGTCTCAGGCATTAATCCCTCGCTGCCGGGTTGTGTAAATTAAAGAATAATAGAGCTGCAGAGGCATAAGCTTGCAATGATGGGGAATGTGTTTGTATGCTAAGAAGCAATTTCAGTGAAAATTAACTCAATTTCGTCTGAAATAGTGAAGACCGGCATAAGCTGGCAGATCCCCGAGGATGGTAAAATTACTTTGTCAAAGCTCTGCTTGCTTAAATTAACCAAGCAAGCACTCCAGGTTATTGGCAAGATGCAGCTAGTAACTAGGTTTTAATAAACAAAAATAGCTTTTTGGATAAATAAGAAAAGTGCAAAGCATCTTATGTATTCTGCTGATGTGTTCATCTGGGTGTCCTCAGCAGCAAGACCTTCACACTCCTTCAGGAGCTTTCCTCAAGTCTCTGTGTCTGGCTGGTCTGTCTCCAGAGCCTTTGCAAACAAGTATCAATCACAAAATGATTTTGGATATGGTCTTAGATAAGTCTTTCCCCAACAACTAACAGACTGAATGGCTCAGTCTGCAACCCCAAAGTGTGGTAACAGCAAGAGTTTCTAATGACATTTTATTTTCAAATCAGAAACTAACTGTTGCTGGGTTTATGACTATTAAATTACCCAAAATAAGATATGGTGTAATAACAAAAATTGCTCTACACTGTCACTGATACAGCAGATTTCCCAGCATTGCTGCCAAAGGCCAAGTAAGTCAGGGTGTGAGCTTTCTCCTCCAGCTGGGAACTCAGGTCCAAGGGAAGTGAAAATTTCATCATGACAGCAAGAATGGCTCAAGGACCAGCTCAGAGGGTTTGTGAATCAGTTGAGAATGTGCTGGTTTGTAGAGTTTATTTTTGTTGGGTTTTTTTGTGTAATTTGTTTGTTTGTATTTCTGTTAATTGTATGCCTGAGGATCCTGTGCTGCAAACAGGCTTTGGTGTTGGAGGTTGTGATCTTTAGGAAGGACCCTCTGAAAATGCTTATTCTTTTGCCTCTCAGTCCGCCACTGTCGTGAAAGAAGATAGTTTCTTTTGGAACCCATTCCACCAGGTATTGTGATTTTGGTTTTGGTTCTAGTGTTCATTAGAAATGTCATTATTTGGACAGAAGGATAAAGAGCTTAGGAACCTCTCCATTGGAGGAGAATTTGGAAAAGCTCAGAATTGCAAAAATACATAATCTCCATTGATTTGCTCTCTCTCTAAATGAGGTCATCAGTATTCAAAGAGCACTTGATATTTAAAGCCTTTGGGTATGTGTCATCAATACCCTTATTGGAAGGATGGATTGTTCCTTCTTGCTTAGCCAAGTCATGATTTCTGGCACTGAGAGCTACTTCCACG
>VYZR01094756.1:26274-65497 GCA_013400675.1 Oxylabes madagascariensis
TTATTCCATTTCAAAGAAATATACGATCTATAAAACTGGCCCATTTTCATATCCCCCAATACTGTCAATAAAACTATCTGGCATTTAAAGGGACTCTTATGGTGTTTACAGTTAAAAGATTATTGTTACAATAAATTAATAAAAGTATGTAGGAAAAATGTTGTCTCTACAAGTATTCTTGGTATATGTCTAATTATAGAATCTTTCCAACACTGCTGGCTGCATAAATGTTTACACAGCTAAAGCTTTGTCCAGACAGGGAACTGCACTGTTCCATGGAAATTACATGTGAATAAAATCTGAGAAAGTTGAGTGGATTGGTCCGACACACTAATACAGTAATTAATGGATTTTTTTCCTGTCCTAATGATTGGAATTACTTCTATAAAACTGGATATCTTAAAGGATAGTGTCCTTCCCCCAAGCATTTTGAAGCATGGGAGGATCTCAAGGTGCTGCAGTTAGCTCAACATGTGTTATCCTGAATTCCTTCAAGCAGGTCCCTGGGAGCCAGTGGCACTTGGAAGAAGGTCCAGTTAAGCACCATATACCAAGAATACTTGTAGAGACAACATTTTTCCTACATACTTTTATTAATTTATTGTAACAATAATCTTTTAACTGTAAACACCATAAGAGTCCCTTTAAATGCCAGATAGTTTTATTGACAGTATTGGGGGATATGAAAATGGGCCAGTTTTATAGATCGTATATTTCTNCCAGGAGACAAAAAGTAACCTGTTTCTTGGTGACTGGTGCTTTAATCTTCAGCTGATAAAGGCTTTCCTTAAAGAAACCTCCGGAACACAAAAGGGAAAATAAAAGAATGGGAGAATAGACTGAGAAGTACAAGATGTTTAAAGGCACCCCCAAAAATGAAGCTGCTTGGGTGTTAATTGTGTTCTCTTTTCCCAGAGCCTGTTTCTCTCTTTTGTTTCTGATTTTGGATCAATGCTAGAGGCTGCAAAGCTAAACCAAGGAAGGAAAAATCCTTTGATTAGACAATCTGAGTGGTAAAAAAGGTATTGAACAGAAAGTGCAGTCAACGAGCTACTCAATACAACAATTAGAAGGTGAAACTTTTTCTTTCTCTTTCTTAGCAAGAAACACCTCTGCTCTGCTGGAAAGAGGTGGGTGGGAGGANCTGTCCTAATGATTGGAATTACTTCTATAAAACTGGATATCTTAAAGGATAGTGTCCTTCCCCCAAGCATTTTGAAGCATGGGAGGATCTCAAGGTGCTGCAGTTAGCTCAACATGTGTTATCCTGAATTCCTTCAAGCAGGTCCCTGGGAGCCAGTGGCACTTGGAAGAAGGTCCAGTTAAGCACCATATGGGTCTTTGCGGAATCACAACTTTCACCAAGGCCTGCAGCATTCAGAGCACTGTCAGTCTCTTGGGCTATGTTTTGACCTGAATTTGGTTCAAGAACACGGTGTCTCCTTCAGCCTGGATGGCACCTACCCCAACCCAAGGCAGACCCTGAGCTGCCTTTGCTGTGGTTGTGCCAGGGACAAAGGGTGTCATCAGAGGCTATCTCAGAACATAGGCAATCAAAAGGAATTTGTGACTCAACTCTTCCACCCATCAGGCAGCCTCAGATATCAAAGCCACACGAGTCCCAGGGGAGCCTTATTTATTCCTGATGCTTCAGTTTAAGCTTGTCTTTGAAGCCTAGATCTCACAGCGGAAGAGGAACTGAAGAGCTTCTGCCTCTCTCTCCCTCACAGTTTCAGACACATCTACAGCCATTTTTAGCCACAGACCATACCAGGCAAATAAAAGTTGGGTTCACATCGCATCGCAGTGCTGTAAGATTGAATCTCTCATTTTTGCCCCCTCACCTCTGAGAGGCTGCAACCATTCCCTCCAGCCCCTGAGACAGTTTTGCTCTCTGGTTTTTCCTTCAAGCATCGACTGCCCACAAACAGCTGGGGCAGGAAGGGTTAACCTCCAATTCCCTCACTCCTGACCACACAAAACTTACAAATCCTCCTCTGTGCTGTTGCTGCTCTTGATCTGCAGTGTAAAGGGAGAAAAAAAACCAACCCAAACAAACCAGAGATTAAAAACCAGGTAGGTTTTATAGATCAGCTGCAAAAGAAAAAGCAGAAAGATGGAGCAGAGGGGCTGGAAAGGAGTAGCCCTCAGCTGGCACTACACAGGCTTTGCTGTTCACCTCTTTTACTACACCTTTTACTGTCCTATAAACATGGCTAAGCCCCAGCATCACTTGGCAGCATCCTTACACCTTGCAGAGCCCTGTGCCTCCTTCCTGGGAAGCACCAGATCTTCCTCTGCCACTCACATACTACCTCCTGTCCCACTGAGAGCTTTATAGGGCAACTACCGGCCCCACTGCCAATTAACACCTTCCTCACACAGCTCCTTTGGTGCTCTCTTTACAACCACAGATTCACAAAGTACTCATTTTTCTTATGCCTTTTCCTCAGACCCTGACCCTGTCCCTCCCCATCTGCTAGTATCCTGTCTCTCCACATCTTGCTTTCTATGCAATGTTGCTCCCCAAATTGTCTTTTTCTTTGGGTCCTATTTTTTCTGATTAGCAAAAAAATAGAATGAGTCCAGGAGCTTTGTGATTTTTGTTTTCAAGCACACATTTTGTTTTGATAAACTGCATTGTTTTGTCTATAGAAAAGTATTAACTGCTTACATCTATTTTCTCAAAGACCGCACATGAATATTAAAAGGGATTTATTCCTACAATGGCTTCGGGCAGTTGAGTAATCCATTATAGGCTGTCATATCACACTGTGGTAATGTGAAAAGCTGGGAGTCCCTCCAATAATATTTATTAGCAATACAGGCACATTTTCACTTTATGTTTTTTTCCCCCCTTCCTGTGATAAGTTCACGTATAAAAATATTCATTAGTTTCTTTAAGCTGTTGCTTGATTTTAATTACGATGGTGATAATGATGATTTAAAACAATAAGTGAATTTCACGCAAGTGATACTGACTTGATTTATTGCATTTATTTTAGTATGTACCAGAATGCTCAGTTTAAGGCCCACGGGCCACCTGGATGGTTCATTTGGCTGGTATTTCCTTCCCTCCCCAGGGTCTCCTGTGGCCCTGCAATGGAGAAGCCCACAGGAGTGGGCTGTAGGGCTGTAGAACCCACATCTGCTTTGGGCATAGAGCAAAAGGGGATAGGAGGATGGGGAAAGGCTTTTCTCCTTCCCCCTGCAACACCAAAGCTGTGGGTGAGAGCAGAGTCCTCGCATGAGGCTCTAACCTTGTCTTCTGCCTCCTGTCCTCACATATGAGCTGCTCTGCTGTCATTTTATTTGCCTTTCTCTCGGCTTCTTCCACAGGAGATTTCAACCTTTCTCCTACCTCCCCCATCTGAGACTGAGCTTTT
The DNA here is from genome assembly GCA_013400675.1 of Oxylabes madagascariensis. Classification (NCBI taxonomy): domain Eukaryota; kingdom Metazoa; phylum Chordata; class Aves; order Passeriformes; family Timaliidae; genus Oxylabes; species Oxylabes madagascariensis. Next base: position 29,661 of record VYZR01094756.1, read on the forward strand.
CCTTGCTGTAATTCTTTGGTGGCAGCACCTGGTCTTCAGCTATGAACCAGAGCTCAGCAGCGATGTCTGCACCTACCAACGCTGAGACACCACAGAGACTGTTGTGTTATTCCAGGCTGATCCCCCAGGAAGGTGCTAAGCCATGAGGATGGGCTCCCTGAACTGCTTTGTTATTTCCCTGTGGGGCCAGCTAAGAGTCCAGAGAGCACAGCAACTGCAGTGACACAGACCTTCTTTCCACTGGGACCCAAGCCAAGACTGGCTCCTTATTTCACTGAGGCTGAGTTGCTGCCAGAGGCTAATGAATGGTGGTCAACAGTGAACTGACCTTGCTCTGAACTCACGATCCCAAAGTGAACAGCTGCATTTATCCAGAGCCCACTGCTGCCAATCAGCTCTTCTACATTCACCTTCAATTGGATCTGATGAGGGGGGAAATCTGTGAGTGGTTTTGCTGATCTTGGATGGATGCAGCACATAGAGAAAATACTTGCCTCCATCTCTTGCTCCTTCTGGTTATACACACGACCCAAGCAGAGCATGACCTGCTGACAAACACATCCTGGAGATGGAGAATATGAGAAGTCCATATCATCCTATATGACAGTCTGCTGTTACACAACTAGGTGTCATGACCTTGGAAGCAGCCTGTGGGGAAAAACGGTTTTCTCCAGAAAATTCTGTCTTGGTTGAACTATGCTGTGAGGCTGAGACAGTGGGGTAATCCACAAGAGTTTTGATGAGTGAGGAACAGAAATGGGGTTGTGTAAGATGTTCATTACTCCCCGTGGGTCACACGTGGCTTTGCAACATCTTCAGAGTAATTTTTACTGGGCACATGTGTGGAGAGTGGCTCAAGAATGGTGGGGTGGGAGTGGAAAAGGCTTCGGAGCTTCACTGTTGGTCTCTGTCTTGCCCTTACTCCAACCTTCTCCTGTATTTCACCGCTGGGTCTCCTGTCCTCTCAGTTGTCACTGCTTGTTATGTGGAAAAAAAACTGCTTTGAGGTTTTGCCAGAGCAAGTCAGCTTATGTTTGCACATGGCCACATGTGGGACCAACATCTGCAAGAGGAGCTGGGCTTGTGTATGGATGCAGATGGTCCATGGTGTGAGCGGGAGGATGGGAGTGTACACTAAAACCACAGGGCTCACCTCCATGGCCCCTTTGCAATTCATTCTGCAGCCAGAGCTCCTGGGCCTACATTTGTGACATAATTGTCTCCACAGCAACCAATTATGATGATATAAATAAACACTCTACGATATTATTGCACTGCATAGAAGAGAGATGGAAAGTGGTGAACAACAGGTTGGGGATGGGGGGGGAAAAGTAGTTGTGTAGATAGTCAAAGATAACTCTAGCTGGTCATGAAGGTACAAATGACCCTACATTACATGCAAACAAATGGTATTCTCAAGATCCTTGTTTCTTATTAGCAATAATTAAGAAGACCTCCTATTCAGTCTCCAGTTAATTCTCCTGAGGAAGCACCTTATGGCTCAAATAGCAGTGTTCAAACTTGGACATCAAACCCAGGTTTCTTTTCTTGATGGGCTAACTGCACAATCTGCCTGAAGCTGTTGAACGAGACGTCTGTTCTCCTGCCTTTTGGCAAGATTTGTTTATAAGAATGCCCTAGTTTTGGATGAGTGTCTTTGGCTCAATATTGAAGTTTGATCACCTTACACAGACTGAGTGGTTTGGAAAGGAGTTGTCTTTGTTCCTCAGTTTATCTTAGAACACTTATATACTGCTCTGTGGTTGGAAGGGGGTGCTGCGATGGGGCCTTTCTGTGGGCATTCTGAGGATGAGGGTCATGGAGTCCCTGAAAGTGTCCTCAGAGGATGCAGAAGGGAAGTGGGAACTTTCCTCGGGTCCTGATTCTTCCATGTGAAGTGAAATTCTGCATCCCTTGTGTCACTGATCTCAGAATCCTCTGTTTGCTCATTGCTCATCGCATAGGTCCCCAGCCCCTGCCAGGTGAAGCCTCTTCACCTTGGTTTGCTGGTGGTGGCTGGCAACCTGCCGGTCCCTGTATCCCTGCCTGCCACTGAGCAGCTGCTGGAATCTCACTGGAATCAACATGCAACACCACATCTCATCTCCTTGGATGGTTGCAGAGGATTTCAGCCTCCTGCCCTATGTGTAAAACCTGGCACAGATTTTTTTCTTCTCCCCTCCCTCCCCCAGCATGGTGCTCACTGAACTTCCCACAACTCCCAGGCTGGGCTGGAAGTTGTGTTTTCCCTTCCTGTGATAATGATGCAATCCCACCATGAACTGGCCACACCAGTTCAGTTGTTTGCTCAGCTTTAGTTGGCTTGGTCTCAACAGTGGGGGACCTTTTCCCCAAGACCTCAAGAACACTTTGAAACCTGAGGTCAGGGACCCTCACGCTGCCGTGGACGCCAGCCTGGGCACATTATATATCACAAGGGCAGTAGCCAAGTGAGAGAGCTTCCCCCAGCCAGCTGCAAAGGACTCATTAGCCAGCAGCTATTTAGGCAGTGGCACTGCAGCAACTCTCAGCTGGAAAAGGCTGATTTGTGGCGGCTCCCTCTTCACACTGAGGCTGCACTGATCAGGAATATAAATACTGCTAATCCTCTGCATTAATACCAGCAGCTTTGATCATCTTTCCCCATTATTACTCCCTTGCTGTTAATAAAAGTGATAACCATGGGGGAGAAGGGAAGGGGACTGGACTAATCAGTTTGCAGTTAGCAGTGCTGTAAGTAAACTGACAGGTCTGGAGACCAGGGAGCTGAGGGAACCCTGGAGAGGTGACGTTAAATAAACACTTTTTGTTCATGCAGGATGGAAAAATGAGACACCCGAGGCAACTTGCCCTTAGTGGCAATGCTCTTGGACTACAAGGAGGAGCCCAAGATTAAATTTCTAGCAGGAACTTGCTACCAGGGCATGTTTCTCTTCCATCTGAAGCAGTTGGCTGCGTGGCTTCCAAGTTTATTTGAGTTGGTGGTAAAGAGGCAGAGAGGGCACTATGTTTCCAAAGAGTAAAATGGGTATTTATGGGTTTCTGCTCCTTCCATCTCCTTCAGGTTCACTCATGCCCTGAGCTCTCTTGCTCTGTTGTGTCTAACTATCCTATTGGAGTCTCAACTACAAAAGTCATGCCCAAGCTTTGAAGAGACTTTCCTTGGGAGAGGAGTGGTAGCAATGTATTTCCCGATGTAGATCCCTACTGATAGCTCAGGCGGACTGGGCAAAACAGATAGTGATTGATAGTATTTGCTTATGATGGTTCCTGATGACATTTTGAAGAAGAATGGGGAGGATAACTAATTTGCTCACCAGAATCTCAGCTTTTGAACAAGATAATTGAGTCTCTTGCCTTCATATTGAAAAGATAAATGTGCCTTGAGAATGGACAATTGTGTCTGATTGTGCCTGTAGAGAGCCTGAGAATAATGAAAAGCAGGTGCATCACTTGCACATTAGTTACCAACTTCCCTGATAGGCACTTAAGTGGCCCCATTATTAACCAGCCACTGGAGGGCTGGAAGGGCAGGGACATCCCTGACACAGAAGTGCAAAGAATCTATAGGAAATGGCATCTCATTCAGGTTTTGAGTGTCTCAGAGCTAGATATTGAGCAGAACCTGGGAGAGTGCCAACAGCCTTTGGTTTTGGACTGACTGTTGTTGATAGCAAGGCTGAGAGAGGAATACAGGGATCCCTGGACCCAGATGTGGAGGAATCATGTCAAGTGTCTGAGACACTGGGGCAGAGTGAGTGAAGAGTGGAGCAGGACAGTCCCTGTGAGCCCAACACCTCCTCTGCATTCCTCACTCACTGGCCTCTTGTTTCCTTGGAGGGAAAGGTGGCTTCATTTGGTGTCACCTTTTCCCCCACTAACTTTCCTGGTGCATCTTCTGGCCTTTACTCCTGCAGAAATACTGAGCAAACAGATGCCTTTGCAGAGACTGTTCTTTTCTTGTTTAGTCTTCAGCTTGTTTGCTCTGCCCCCTCCAATCCCCACCCTTCCCACTGGTTTGCTGAAGAGTGTGATGGGGCAGATGTAGCCCTTGTATTTTGCTTTGAGACTCCTCAGGCTGAGGTCCACCAGGACAAACACAGCTTGCCTTGCCTGAACAGAGGCCAGACACCAGCTCTGCTCTGCCCCTGCAGAATGAAGCTGTGAAAGAACATCATCCTGCAGTTAGAGGAAACTGTGCCCACATCCATCTATCGGTGCAAGCCTCCACGGCTGGATCAAAGCACCGGCTGGAGCCTGCCCAGTGCTCCCGTTCCTGACTGCTGCTTGCTCAGCCCCATCCACCCATCCTTCCCCACTGTATTGTTTTCACTCTCTCCTTTTTCTAGTGGCATCAAGCCCAGAGCTTTCACAGGAAAGGGCAAATGGACTGGGACTCATTTTAGCAGTAAAAGGGAACTTGCAAGAGATTCACAAACTTCTGGATGGGGCCAGAAGGTCTCTTTTTCTGCAGCAGCTGGTTGGAGATAGCAAGAGCAAGATTTGCCTGAACCTTTGATAATTAAACTCTCAGCTGCCGAAGAGCTGGCTGCCTGGCTGCCAGATAAATGCTGTTTCCCTTGAATTAGTGTGGAGCCAAAGTGACATCCAATGGCTGGTTAGGCTCATCAAACTGGCTGTTCTCTACAGCTCTCCCAGGGGATGGAGCCCAGCCGGCCATTTGCCAATGGAAAAAGGTAACTACTAATTCCAGGCACGTATCATCCTGCTGAATTTATCACATCTGCAGTTCAGGTACTTTTAGACTTCCTGATGTCATAATACTCCTTTATACAAGAGCTTTCAGGGAAAGCTCCCAAATATGCATTAACGGAGATGTAATAAGACAGGTCCTGTATATTAAAGAGCTACTGCCAGCTCAAATTCAGTCCCAAATTTAGGGTTGAAATGAATGAACTATTATAAAGCTTGACACCATCAGAAACACTCCTGTACTACTTATTTTTTGGACAGAAGTTGGAAGAAAAATTGTGGGGATGCTATTTCTTTAGGGGAAAGCAAGTGCCACCTGCAGAGCCTGCAGACAGGGCTGTAAAGTGACAATCGAAGAGCCAGGCTCTGATAAACATGACCCTAGTACTGAGCCTCATCCCCCACGCTGAGACAAATGGAAAATGGAAACAAAGATGTAGAAAGAGTGGAGAGCAAATTGGTTTTCAAAAACTCTTCCTGTTTCAGTCACCTCAGGTACTGCTGGATGCAGAGTCCCAGAAGCGTGGTGGTGGTTTTTAAGCAGACAAGGTCCCCTGTGCTCCAGCTGCCTGTGTCAGGACAGCGAATTATTATTGCAAGGTCACTGATGCACTTTGTTAAATGCTGGGCAGGGTCCTTGCTTGCTAAGAAAGGGCAGTTTTAAGTCAGATGGACAAGGCTAAAGAGCTGTGCAAAAGCTGACACTGAGAAACAGATATGGACACCAGCAGTGCAGAGGCTGTTATCCCCACAGGGTGATGGGAGGGGAACAGAGGTTTGTCTGTCCCATTTAGGAGACACCTGGAATGAATCTCCTTGCTGGCTCCTGATGCTGTGAATCCTAAGAGGCCTCTGCCATCGGCTAAGCATGGTGGGCAGGTGGGAAGGGCAGCAAGGACTGGGGGAGCTGAGCTGAGCTCCCGCAGTGAGCCCAGGGAGCAAAGAGAGGGCTCCATGCTTGGCATTAAATGATGGAGGAGGCAGGGTGGGCTGGCAGGAGATGGCTCCTCTCTGCTGTTATTGAACATCTACTCACCAGGACTAAATGATCCACTGCCATTTAAATAGTAAATATCAATAAATCATCTGGAAATGTGCCTGTCCCAGGCCTGATGACTGTGTGCTGGTGAGGGCTATGCTCAGGACCACCTGCACTGGCAGCTCCCACTGCTCAATCCCCCCAGCCACAAGCACACACAGAGCAGGAAGGCTGCACATGAACAGATTGGGAAGGCTACTTGCACTGACATTTTCTTTGACAAAGCGTAGAGAAAGGCCCTCAGACTCAGAAATTTAGCACTAAAACATCTGTTTCAGCACAAACCACAAGCACCTTGGTGCTGGGAACACGTATTTGTTTGCAAAATCAAAACCTTTCAAAACCGTGTGTCATTGACTGATCAGCCTGATTTGGTTGGCTTTCTTTTGTGAAGGCCAAGCTGGAGGTAAGAGTTTTGGTTTCCTTTTTGAGCTGGGGAAGAGTTTCTTTCCCAGCAGTAGTCTGCCTGTCCACCTGTACAAGCCTTGCAGCTCACAGCTATGCCATGAGAGCCGATTACACCTTGGCTGACCTGCCTTGACATTTAGTTGTTTAGTAGAGCCAGCTCTTTGTTTACAGTAGAGAGAGCTTGTTTGTCTGACCCTACCAGGGATTGGAAGGGCAACTAATATTGACTAATGTCAAGTGGCTCTGCTGTACAAAAATGGGGTCTCCTGAGACACCCCCCACCATTAGCAATACTCACAACTGGGGCCAGCAAAGTTATAGGTTTTCATTAACAAGAGTGTTTTTCTTAGTGAAGGACTTTGATAGAGATCCAAACTGAAGTGCAGAAGGTAAGGATGCTTGGCAGGGCTCTTAGAGGAGAAAAACTGGCAGCAGCTGGTATTCAACATAAATCAAGAGCTTAAAATGGCCATTCCTTTGGTCCTGTATCTCATTTAATTCAGGCAGCTGTTGTGGGTACCAGAAGCACTGCAAATCAAGGGTATGACTGGCAGCTGTACCACAATAGTTGCCATGTGCAGCATGAAAAATGAACGTGCTCATTGGATAACCAACCTCCGAAAAGAGCAGAAGCCCAGTCCTCTGTGGCTAGGGGAACCATGCTGAGCAAGTGGCATATGAAGGCCAGCATCAGGCTCTGCTTTTGTTTAGCTAACTAATTTTAATTTCACAGCTGGGGATTCTTATTATAGCAGAAATCATTCCACATCTCTGTCACTGTGTGTTCGGATGATGATCTGGTGTGTGGGATCTTATGTTTAGACCTCAGTTTCACTGTCTTTCCTGGAGAGTTGAATTTTCTCCTGGTGAAAGTGGCATAGCTCCATGGAAATGCAAATGCTCCAAAGGCTGCGCTGATTTACTTCAGGCAAGTTGCTGGTTCAGTTTTCTATTTTATGCTCTGGAGATATTTTTACTCTGTATCTCTACTGTGGCCTCCAAGCAAATCCAGTTTTAAACTCCTCATTGCAGGGCTCTCCTAGTTACGTCCCTCGATTGAAATCACAATTGCTGATGATGCTGCAGGGTTTTCCCATGATAGGTGATTTTGAGAGCAACTCCTCCACAACATGGTGTGCAGTTGTGGGAAATCTTAGCTACCCCTTTTGGCTTTTATCAGTCCTTTTTCAAGTATATGATGGCTTTATTTCTCCAGGATAGAAAGACACCCATCTGATTTGTCTGGAAAAGCATTCAGCCAAGATAAAGCACAAAAAAATACCCAGAAAAGTCTGACCTTCTGCTGGCCAGTTCCTTTCGGTTCCCTTGGTAACCATCACCTCGACGTTGTGGTATTCAAAGACAACTTCTTAACTTTTCAGAGAAGATAACAAGGAGCTGTTCAGGCAGGGTCGGCAGGAACTGGGAAATGTGTTTCCTGTGCTCCCTGGAAAGAGGCAAGGTGTCAGGCAGAGAGGTGACTGGTAAGGGGCAGGCTGCTATTCCCTCCTCAGGGACTGTGAGCTGGTTTTGGGGAGGTATGAGAATGGCTAAGGTGTTTTCTGTTTTCCCTCTCAACTCCCCTCTTGCAGACCTGGCTGGGAGGATGAGATCTGGTTTGGGTCAGCTCCCTGGTATCTCTCAGTTGGGCACTCTGAGGAAAGCTTTACCCTTTGAGTGAAATGATATTCTCTACCCCTGCAGCGGCTTCTTGCTGGGGGTAATTTCTGCATGGTGGTCACTCTCCCCCCAGGGCAGCACACAGACACTTCTGCCTGGGGTGGGGATGGGGGTAGGCTTCCAGGCCCGGCACTGGGGGAGAAGTGGTGCCTATCACAGGGGAGCCTGGGAGACCAAAATGACCTTTGAAGTCTGGAGCTGCTCCTTAAACCATTTTGAATCAGTTTCTTCCCAGCTGCTGTGCACCAAAGCATTGCAGTACAATCCTGCACTCACTCAGCACCTCCAGGAAGATCCCTCAGGAGGACAGAAATTTTCATTTGCAATTGCTTTGTTATGTCAGTCTGGGAATACGTGTAACTCCAACTCCCCTCACTGCCTTGCCTCAGGAGAGACTGGAAGTCTGGCCAGCATTGCTGAATTTGCCAGTTAACAGAGAGGTCCTGTGGCATCTAGAGCGTGTCCTACCCAGTCAGTATGCACAGTGGGTATCTTCCAACTGCTTCAAGTGAGGGATGCAATGGAAACATCTTGTCCAGATGACAGTCAGGGATCCTCCGTTTGGCATTGGAATATACAGGCAGCAGCCCATGGTTGCCAGTTCCTCCTGCCTTGTGTCCTCCATGCATATTTAAACCACACATGCACAAACCTCTACCCTTGTCACTGCAGATATATAATACATATAAAATGTACTCTTGTATTTATTCACAGGTACATGCTCATTTATCAAAGAGGCAATCGCTGTTGGCATCAATATAATAAAGGGTTTCTCAAAGCAGTACTGCCAGGAGCCCTTTTTCCCCAAGGAATGTAAGGCTGCCGTGAATATGACAACAAGTCAACATGGGATAATGCTGCATCAGAGGGCAATAATTCTGGGGACACAAAAGGTGTTGTAAGTGCAGGTCAAGGGATATGGAAAACAGTGCAAGTGCAGTGACTTTCACCTCTCCCTTGGGGGAGTTACATATTAGTCATCCTTCCTGTTTTGTACATGACCAAAGGCAGGTAGGGCATGGAGGAGATAAGTGACATTTCCCCTGCCTAGCAACAGCTATTGATAACCAAGGGAAATCAAACCTGTGTTTGAACTGCTCCCATGTGCTGGGCTCCATTCGTTGTACCAGCTTAGCATCTTTGGGAGCTGGTTTGGTCAGGGGAACCAGCCAGACACGATCAAGCTTCAAACTGAAAGCTGTGTGATGAGATTTGATTGTATATGTAAGTTTATGCTGGATTCATTTTTTGGTGTCCTTTGGGTCCCATTGCTTCCTTTGGCTGGAGGACTGTGAATACCCTTAGGGCTGAGGAGGATGGTAAACCAGTGCTGTGGTTGGTATTCCTCAAAAACTCTTCACACAAGAACTTAGTGTGCTCACGTGCATCAGCTGAGCGTGAACTGCTTGATGCCAACTCCTGCATTTAAAGGAGGCCCCAGATTCCTGCTCAGATACACAGAGACCCTTTATCTGTTCTCCAGCCATTTTAATGCTGTGGATGATTTATGGTTTCATGCAGAAAAACACACAGAACGCCTGCATTCCCATGTCTGTGAGGAGGTCTGCTTCCCATTTGTCACTCGAATTCACCACTTGGGAGTCTGCTTGGATGATTATCTCTTGACAATGAAGTATTGGCTGTGGTCTAGGATTGCTTCCCTGTATTTACGCTATGGTCATAACCATGAGGTTTTTCACAATTTCTTTTTGATTCCTCAATATTTGGCCAAGTGTTAGGTCTTAGTGAAAATGCTTACAGATCTTGACACCTCATAAACATGAATGGGAATGACAATTTGGATTATTTGGTTTGGTAAGGATGTGCAATGCCTCGCTTGTCCTTCCCCGAAGTTGCTCTATGAGACATGAAAATCCTTTTTTCCATCACTGGCTATGTTTATACTGCCTTGTTGAAGCAAAACTTTTTCCCTCAAGTGTTCGGTGGCGTTTAATGCTGGAGGATGTGAGAATCTTAGTCACTGGGGTATTCATCCTGACAGTGCCTTTGTGAGGTGCTACAATGCTATTATTTCCCCCTATTTACGGAGGGAGAACAACACACTAATGGTTTCATGAGGCACTTGGGACAGTGCAGATTTAACCTGGTTACTGGTCATTCTGTTTTGCTGACTGGATGGCTGCAAGGCATCTTACTTTCCTGAGTGTAACTGCTTCTATGACACAAGGAAGTGTTTTGGTGATGGTTCCTGTGGTGTCCTCCCATGGACCTGGCATGAGTTACGAACTTCAGCTGACAGAAGACTATTTTAAAGCGGCTCTCAGCTGGCAAAGCTTAGAAAAATCTTCATATGGACTAGCCCACTCACTGTGGGCAAGCTCTGGAGATGGAAGGAGTTTTTTCCTCTTCCCCATCATGGTGAGAAGTGCATCACATCCTGGCAGAGCAGCAACATCCCAGTGCCAGCCAACCTCCGCAGAGCAAATGGCATGTGGTGTCAGGGAATGCTTTCAAACAGCTGGCTGGCAGAAGAGAATTCAACCAGATGAGTCTGAAAATTTATATGCACAGCTGATATTGCTGGAAAGCAGAACTGGCATGGGAATAGCTCACAAAGTGGGGATGCAGGGGAATCTTCAACTAAGGCTTTAATCTGTCAAACAATTCAATCAGCTTGGGTGCAGCATGAAAGGGTGGCATGCACTGAAGCAGGGAGGGGAAAGGGGACTTCTTTTGCCTCTATTTATATACCTGAGAAGCTGCCCTAGCAATGAATAATTGCAAATAATAATCATAATATCAAAACCAGAAAGGGCAAAGAAAGAGCAGCTCCCTCCCTCCCCCTATCTGGTGCTGGTGTTTGAGATGTCACTCGGATATGAAGTTGAGCCTGCTTCCAATGGAAGGAGGCTGGCAGTCAGTGTATCTTTATTACAATCTCTTTCATGCTCTGATGAGCTCTCTACCCTGTGCAGGAGCAGCAACAGCAGCACAGACAGAGATGCCAACCTGTCTCTGAGCAAACAGAAAGACCTGGGCTGAAGCCTTTGCTAATTCAAAGAAGACCCCTTGTGTGTTTTTCCAAAATTGGCTGCTGGCTATTTTTTCTTCCCCCCCTGCTTTGTGCTAAGGCATGTGATGGCCTGCGCCTTTCTCCAGCTAAAAGGTCATTGATTTTTCACGTGGAAGAATTATCAGGTTCATCATCTTCTGCAGATTATAATGAACAGTATCCTTTTTCTGCTTCCTGCAATCTCAGCACTGGTGTCTGAGCTTGGAAGGGAAGCTTGAAAGCACAGTTTGTTTTTTACACTAGAGAAACAGCGTCGTGGTCTGGTGGGGTGTTGCAGGGAGGTCTCTGGTCTGATACAGAAGTCAGAAATCTGTTGTGTTGATCTGCTGACCCTCTCTAACTCTGCTTCTCTGGGCCAAGGGAATGGCCACTCAACCCAGCACACTTAAACCATTTCCCTTTTCATTTTTGACCAGATGAAAGGAACAGCTCTGGGCAGAAACTCTGGTCCGATCCCTTGTTGAACCACACTTAAAGGGGAGCTTTGAACCTTGCGATCACCAGCTTGGTGCATCCTCATTGCGCCGTTGGGAGATGCCCTTCCTTGGCAGAAGAGACCTGGAGGAGAGTACAAGCTGTGGTTTCTAATCCGTGCTCTGAGACTTGCAATGGGGATGGTGAGGGAAAAGCCTCCCTCGAGCACAGCAGTGGCTTCAAAAGGAAGGATTACTGAGACAGTTTGGTGGCAAAGGGAATCCAGCTATGAGGAGAAATCACATTCCACAAGAACGAGACTGGACCTGTCCCTCTTCCCTCAACAAAAGCTTTTCAGAATTTCTCCTCGTTTCATCAGTTTGAAATTTCTGCTCTGGTTTTGGAGAAGCTGGAATCAAAGTCATCAAAGTCTGATCACTTCAGATGGTGCATCATACACTGGGTCCTGAGTAGAGAAACACTCACTTGTGAACCCAGTGCTGAACTGAGAGCTAGGATGGAGGTGCATAAGTCCTTTTTTTTTTTTATCTGAAGACCCCTGTCCCCTCTTTTTGTTTGTCCACATCAGTGATTAGTCAACATGAGGAGAGATTAATTAGAAACTTCTGTAATGACTTCTTTATCTTTCATCCTTTCAGGTTTCTGTCCCTGAATCTCTCCTGAAGTTCCCACATCCCTGGGGTTGAGCATGATATGATCACTGCACAGAGCAGCTCTCTGAGCAGATTTCGTTTTGGCTGAGACAGGATACGTGGAGGGAGGGAGGCAGGGCAATGGGGGAGCAGCGCCGAAGGAGAATTAGTTGACAAGGAGAAGCATGTGAAAGAAAACAAGGAGCACTTGGGACTTTGGATGAAAAGTAGTTCATCCCTTCTCAGCCCATTAATAAGTTAATAACTTATCAGAGATTAACTTAACACCTTGAGGCACAGAAGACATTGCCTTGTTCTCACATTAGCTTGGCTCTATTGTAATTCCTTTATCTTACCTTTTTTCCCCCTCAGCTATTGCATACTCACCTGGGGCCACACTAATATAACAGCATAAGATTCAATTACAAAAGACTACAATAGGAGTGCAAAATTCTCTTCCTGACATGCTGAATCAGTGCTCATAAGCATTAATTATTGAGTGGCTTGCAGAATTATTTTTTTTAAGTTGTAGTGGAAAAAAGAATAAACCTTATGGTATCTCCTGTGCACAGAGCAGCAATTCTCCCGCTGGGATTTTCATGTCTTTGCCAGCTCTTGGGGCAAGGCACAGGCAGGAGGGACACGGATGGGACTGGAGGAGCCAGGAAAAGATGAGATGTTGAGAAGGAAAGGAGAGGATAAGAGAAAAGAGTGCCAAGCTGGCACAGTCCCCTCCTGAAGAAGGGGAGCCCCAGGGATGTTTGGCGCTTTTAATTTCCCTGGTCTAAGCACAAGGCTTTTTATCACAAAGGAGAGAAGGGAGCCCATGTGGGGGGGAAAGATAAAGGTCTGGCCACCGAGTCTCTGCTCTGCCTGGATGAGGAATATTCTTATCAGCCCATTTGATGTCTTCCTGAGAGCTTCAGCATTGTGTCCAGCACTCAAAAATCCCTGTCCCTATCACCAGAGCCGCCACTACCTCCAGCTTATCTCTTTGTTACAGGAACCACCATTTCTAGAGTACCTAAGCACATTTTACATGGTATCAACACAGAGAACAAAGTAGCTTGTTCTTTCACTGCCAGCTTCAGAGAAGCTCGAGTTTGAGGGGACCATGGAGATTCAGCTCTTCTTCCTTATCTGGCAAGGTGCTTTCAGATTGGGACTTTGAGGCAGAGCCAATGGGAGATGCTTGTGCTGCTGCTCTTGATTTTGTGAACCAGGAGATGATGCCAGGAGTCAGATGGGTTAAAGCCCCTTCTTTTGTCCACACAAAGTTATGGAGTGTAACATCTACCAACATCTCCTAATTTTCAGCTACAGATGGGTTAGATACTCTACAGCAAATGGGTTTTTTTTGCTGCACAGATACAAAATTTTCTTCCAGATTTCTTGGAGCAAATATAAAGAAAAAGTAGAGCTCAGGGCGTGGGTTTGCTTGGGATATCCCAGAAGAGAGAAAGGGTTGTCCAGTTATTTCAGCTGGAGCTACTCTAGGCTCACAGATGCCACTACAGAGTTACGTTATGATGACAAACACCAGATGCAATTCCCTCATCCCTCTGTCATGACTCTCCTTTTCTATATTTAATCTTACATATTCTGTGGGGATGAAGACTTGGCTTCAGAAAATGTGCAAAATTCTGCTGCCCCACAGGGTTTTTAGTCTTGTGTTCAGATGCACCGTGACAAAATAAACACTGTGTGTGCGAGAGGGAGTGAAGAGGATGACATCAGGATTACAAGCAGTGTCAAAGGAGACAGACTTGCCTTTCACAGGCGATATTTGCATGTGTAACACAGGCTCAAAAGACTTCTATCGCCTCCCTCCTTTGCCAGCGCTGTGTGTTATGCATTAAACATATGGCTCCACTTAAACCAGGGGCCAGGCTCCCTGCGTGGGGCGAGCGTTTGCTGCGGTCGCCCCTCGTCCTCTGTGGCTGGGGAAGTTTGGCAGAGACAGTGAGTAGGAAGGGCGGATGGAATTCGATTAGTCAGCGATGGCATCGCCCCGCGAAATCCGATCCTCCTCACGGTTGTCACACCCTGCGCTCACGGGAGAGGGAAGCCAGAGGCAGGAGCAGCCGACACCATCACCCATCCTGGGCTTTATCCAAAGACTACAAAACAGAGGTTTAATCAGGAATCAGAGATCTTAGAGGCCAAAGATCAGGCTGAAGCTGCTTTTTCATGGGCAGAACAGATGACACTCTGTAATACCTTTAATTGGACTAAAACATGAAATTGCATGTTATGTGCTTGTGCTCACATCCGGAGGGATGTGATTTGGAATCATATAATCAAATGCACGGTGTGTTGGTGAAAGATGGCATGACATGCCTATTCTCCATTCACACAGCAGCAGAGGCAGTGCAAAGGAACCTTCACCCTCCACCCTGGTAGATATCAACCCACACTGATGAGCTTGCTAAAAATTCATGACCTCATCTTTCCTGTGATCTCTGCTGATGCAGATACAGTGCAATGTCATTTTATTTTATTTTATTTTATTTTATTTTATTTTATTTTATTTTATTTTATTTTATTTTATTTTATTTTATTTTATTTTATTTTATTTTATCTATAACTGTATGTTACATAGGACCTAGCAAGTGATGGCTATTTCTCTTTGCACCTTGGGAGATGAACTAGATTTTGTCTGATAACTAAAAAGGAAAGGCTCTACATCTCATTTCTTATTCCCTGAGGCATTGATTTTGGTATTCTATAAAGTTAAGGATTTGAGTGGAGATTGCTGTGATGTCCTTACCCATTCCCCCAGTAGCAGACTCAGAAAAAACTGCAAGGTGCGACCATTAGTGCAACAAATCAAAAATGCCTCTGCAAGCAAGTCACTGAAAGTACAAATGGCTCCCACCTCTCCCTTCCTCCTCCTTTTCTTCCTCTCTTCCCAGTTCCGGTCTATCTCCCCTGAAAGCAGTTGCAAGGCTTTGTGTTTAATTAAGACATATTGTCCAACCAATTGGGAAGCAGGAAATAGCAGGAGATGTTTTACAAATAGGAACAATTCTTGTTCATTATCCCTTAATTGAGGCAACAAAAAGGTGCTGGAAAACATCCATCAGATGCACATTCATGTACATCATCAGAGAGGATTGGATTTAGGAACTCACAAAAGCGACGTCAAATGTTCCAATCAGGAGTTATACAGGCAACAGGGAAACAAAGAATTGGAGACACAAATACATCAGAATTAGCCCAATTGCAGATTATATGCTTCTGGAAAACACGTTCCCTGGCTCTCTTCCAGGATTTTCTTATTTCACACTCCTGTCATTTCTAGCTGTGGTATGGAAGTCAATGTTCTTTGTCCCTCCTCTGCTTGCCTTCTTCACGGAGAAGGAGTCATTCTGGAGGGTGTGAGAGATTCCTGTTGTGAAGATACCACAGCTGTCACCCCAACTTGGACTTGGGGTACTCTGAGAATGACACATGGCCCAACTTCTCCATCCTTGTTCCTTCACATTTTGAAGTTTGCCTGCTCTGCTAAGCCACTATTCTTGAGCAGAAGAGATAAATAACGTAAGAGATGTAATAAGAACCCTCCTGCTGAGGGAAATATTTTGAGCCTGGAAGGCCAGGAAATCCTGTTACCCATTTAAGTACACTTTCTAAATCTTGCTTGGCCTGCTTCTGAGCTCCTGTACAGTCTAACACCATGGACCTGCAGACCCAGCCTTTATTCCCACGGGTCTGTTAGACTTGAGTTCTCTGTCTTGTCATTTTTAAAAGGTGCTTTGAGTTTTAAATAATGGACAAAATATGCCAAGGACCCTCAAGACACCTACTGAAATGTAAGCTCACCTCAATGCTTTCTGGAAAGAAAGCCATCACCAGGAAAAATGGCATCACACCTCATTGGACTGTAGTAATAGACCCAAACATGACAGGATATTGTTCAAAATGCTGCTGATCAGTACTCACAGCTGTTGAACTAATTATTCTCACTGTCTTGCCACAGATACTTATATGGTCTCCAGGGTACCTGAGCATCTCACAGTCTTTAATATAGCTCTCTTCACATGCTTCTGAGAGACACGCCTCCACCATCACCTCCTCCTCTCCTTCATCGGCCCTGGGATGACTGAGGGATGTGGTGGTTGGCAGCCCATTCCAATTCCGTGCACTGGGGTGTTTCCCCTGGAACAGTACTCATCTCATCAACTTTATCTACCCCAGCTTAGACATAGAATTTAAGATCCCAGCATTGATGGAAGGAGACATGAGGCGCCAGAGGTCAATTATACTCATCTGAAGGTGGGGAGCCTCAAGTCGGCTAAATTCCGATGTGTTTATGGGGGGTGAGCTCAGAGATAAGCATCCCATACTATGGAACCACTCTGATGCAACAGGAGCATGGCCTTATGCTTTATGACACCCTGTGTGGTGGTAGAACATCCCTCCAGCGACCTGGGGATGGCTGGGAAGAACCTGAATCCAAACTTGAAGATGTCCTTGAGAGATACTCCTTGAGCTTCAAAGCTGAAGAAGAAAGCCTGTTAGTCCATTGCTCAGCTCTAAAGGAGACCATACAATACTCAGGGGAGATTTTCCTCCTTGGGAGGATGGAGCAGGAATCTGCCTAAGTGCCCTGTTCCAGATGGGACTTCTGTGGATTGGCTCTGTCTTTGCCTTCAGTGAGAAATTCTCCCATGATTTTCCCTTGCACATCCTCCAGCAGATGCAATTCCTGTGTTGTTCTCCCCTCTCATTCCCACAAGCCCTCTGTGCCTTGTTTGGAAATCCCCACTTCCGACCATGGAAAGTGTTTGCATTGTAGCTGGCATTTGTTGATTTTTTTTAGGTGGCTCAGGGCTGCAGGCATTCCTCATTACTTTTTTATTAGCCAATTTGAATACTCATTTAGCCTCACTAAGCGTGCAATGGTTTTTAATTCTTCCTTCAGAGGCATTTGTGTAGAGCCTGTTCTTGGTCCTCAGTAATAACACAGGATCCCACCAATGGAACTGACGTGAGAGATGATAACTCATGGAACAAGACCCATCAGTCTGGGCTCGTTTTATGCAGGTGACAAGGCTAAGAACTCTTTTTGTTTTGCCCTTTGCTTTCCCGTGCAGTGGAAATCACAGCAGTACAAGATGTGGCAGGCTGACACAGTATGTTACACTGGACAAACAAGTCTCCAAAATACCTTGCAAAATTAAACAATTAAAGTGGCAAGACCATAAACAGTGTAAATTATGGAAGTGGTAGTGTGGTAATAATTTAAGTCATCCAGCTATAAGGCTAATAAGAGCTAGAAAAAATTATTATAGCCATTACATATTTTAAAAAATGACCAGAAGAGAAATATTGCGTTCTGACATCCAGCTCCAGCTGTGCACTGCTTTGGACCTGCTTTTCAGGTATGCTGCATATCCAGACCTGGACAACACAGACAGTAATTTTTTTTCAAACTCAGATCAGGTGAGTAGAAAGGGAATAGATTGTGGGAGGAGAATTGGTCCTGTTATTTCTTACGTTGCAAGGCCAAATAAAAAACACATGTCCCAGGGGTAGATAATCACTATGCAATACAACCACCTTCAGAAGGAGAGGGTTGGTTGGGATTCTTCATTCCCCCTGGAAGGTTCTGGAGCCATTTTTGGGGCGGCTAAGGAGGGAGCATAAGCACCATGGCTGTCTGAGCCGTGCTGCTGTGGACAGATACAAACCTTTGGTCTCTCTGCCTATTAGTCCAGCAGTTTGCTCAAGTGCTAAATCCAGTTCCACACAAAAAAGGTACATTCTGCTGCTTTTTCAAGTGTCTTGGATTCTATTGTGTACAAATTTCCAAATGAACTGCTTGAGTGTTGACTAATGCTGCAGCCTGCAGTCAAGGTAAGAGCCCATTTATTTATAGGCTCTTCAAGGACAAGAAGAAGCTGTATTTGTACAATCCTCCAGCACACAGCCTAACAAACAGTTACCTGCCTCAGCCACGTTTCAGGAGGACAATATATGAGACCCTCAAGGAAAATACACAGCTCAGCCATCATCTGCTGGCAGGAAGGTCATGCGACGCCACCGGCTTCTGATGATGGCAGAACTGCAAATGTATAAAGAAGGATTTCTTTCCTGCACCATCAGTTTGATTGGATATGTGTCCAGGAGGTTACTCAGGACATCTAGCTGGAACTGGCTGGGAGCAGACAGCTCCAGCTGCTGTGTGTGTGTGGCACCCACTCGTTTATATGAGGCTGTGTGTTTGCAATCGATGGGACTGTCTGATCCCTGGATGCTGGGGAGCTCTCTTTTTCTATTTCCTGCTGATATTTACTTCAAAGGTGCATGACCGCACAGATCACTTTAATAACGAGAGCCCAAAAGAAGAATTAATAAAACTCTGAGTGTTTTATCCTGAGATCTCACAGTGCTTGACAAAGGAAAGGCATCATCAGTTGTTTTTATATGGGGGCAGAAAGAGGTGAAATGATTTATTTATCCACATTCATGCAGTGAATTGGTGCTAAAGCAGTGAGCTGGACCTCTCCAGCTGTGCTTTGAGGCTTCCTATAATGTCCATTGGAACAGTCCTAAAGCATTTATCCTTCAGGAGTGCATCTTGCCCCTGCTGCTTTGTGCAGAAATCAGTCCTGTGAAGAAAAGTTCAGCTTTGTAGTGGCCTGGGCTAGGGCAGGAAAACAGCAGAGTTCTGTTGTCTCAAAGCACATAGATGTAAACTCATGGTCAAAGAAGGTAGAACAGATACACAGAAAGGGCACTCCTGAAATGGGCACAGGGAAGCATGAGATATCTGGTGGATCTGTGATGGAAAGCTGCTTATTCAAATTCACTCCTCCAGTGTTTAGAGGAGGTTGCATTGGCTTGCCCAATGGATATGCCCTTGGTGACAGTCAGAGGCAAGGGCTTCTGCCCAGCTGGAGAGGCAGCTGGGTGCTCTCCTAGCCCCAAGGTCCTTGGAGGCTTCAAGCAGACGTGAGCAAAGAGCCTTTCTGCCATGTCTGTGTATTTTTCTGCATTCACAACACGCAGCGTCACTGTCATTAAGGCTACAGGAAAACAGCACATCAGGGCACATCTAGAGGACAGAGATTGTTGACCACTTGTGCTGAACAGAGCAAAGGTCTGTAATGAAGCCCAGTGGGATGTGGTCCATCTGGCCTCTCAGCATGTTCATCAAACCCTTGCTCTTCAGGGCAGCACTGAAGGCTGGCTGGGGCTTTGCCCAAGCGGCAGCCTGTGGGAGAGAGTGATCCTGAGGGATGTCTGCCTGCACTGCCCTTTGGCTGCAGTGAATTTTGCACGTTTGCGGGCGTGGGAGCTCCGAGAGGGCCACAGGAAGACAGGGAAAGATCAGAACTTCCCTGTGCTTTGCGTCATCTGTTGGGGACGCACATGCATAGGGACAAAAACTTTGCAGGTGCCCAGCAGACACTGGGAACCTGGGGTATTTGCCTGGGATATTTATCCACTGCCAAATATTTAATTATGCAGGGAAACATACCACTTAGGCAGAGATGTCTTGGCTTCATTAAAGAAGCTGCAGAAATCATTGTGCTCTCCCCCTGGGCTCTGTGAAAGAAAATCCTGCTGATGGAGTCAATTGAATCTGGAGGGGCCACAGAGCTGTTGAGCCCCAGGTTAGCAGAGGATTTTGAGGCAGACATGCCTGTGCCTGGGCCTTAGAGCATCAGTGTAACCAAGCTCCCAGGCAGTTTTAACGGGTGCCGTGAGCTGATTACAGAATGTTCTCAAAGCAGCCCAGGGCTCTTGCTCCACATGCCCACAAATTTCATTCCTGCAGATGAGACAGCAATGAATTTGCCATTCATTAACAACAAATAATATCTCTCGATCCGTCTTGGGTAAGCGTCATTGTGGAATTGCTCTTTCACTTTCATTTTACAGGGTTCCCTGTGATAAATTTAGCTTGTAAAGGGTGATTAAGACACTTCATTATGTTTTAATGTGTCTTTAGGCCTATGTCTAACAGTAATGCTCATTCTGGATCTCCCTGGAATTAGAGGCTCTTGCAGCCCAGAAAAGCCTGCATGTGGGGTATGACACTGGCTGGGCACCATACCAGTGGCCCCTGCCTGGAGCTGGAGAAATCCCAAAATGTGCCTCCCCTGCTGGAGACAGTCCAGGTCAGAACATCAGCCAGCTGTGGGTCTCACAGGAGGAGATCAGGTTGGTCATTTCTTCCCCTTACCACACAGTTTGTCCACCTCGGAGCACAGGTTTGCAGGCAACAGTGAGGTCCCAATCAGCTCTGGCTGCCAAAACTTGAGTTTACCACCAGATTTGGATTTTCTCTCTAACTAGCAGTTCCTCAGAGCCTTGCATGGTGAAGCTGGTCCAGCAAAGTGCGAGAGGTTATTTGTATTTGCATCCCAAATTGCAACCCAGAAGCCCTCCATCCCACACTGATAAACCCTGAAGGTGACTAATTCTTATTTTGTGCCTTACTCAGCTGAAAACTTTATCCAGTGACACGTAGGCACAGAAGCGCCCTGGTTTGGGAAGGCAGGCAATTATTTCCTGCCTGAAGGGAGAAAGTTCATACTGTGCTGTGCTTTGTGTTTTCTACAGAGCAGAGTAGCTCTGATTGCTCCCAGGCTTCCTCAGCTGTTTGTCAGTCACTAACTCTCTTCATGGACTATGTAAGGAGCCCAAGCACCTCATTAAGATGTTTTCAACTGCTCTCTGCAGCCACGTGCATAGCAATGCGTTGTGTAACACCTAAATTAGGCAGTGTGAAAGACTCACAGGAAGATGTCCATGCTTTAAGCATTCTACCCATATGAGAGGGAACATGGTCTGATCCCAGAAAAAACCTCTGCCCCATCACCTCGTGTGCCTTGCCCTTTCACTGCCACCCAGTGCCTGTTTCCTGTGACTGGGCTTTGGGCTTTCACAAGGTAATGGAAGTTATTTTCATTCTTCTTGTTCTCTCACTTAACACTTCTATTACATACTTAAAGTATTCTAGTTTCAGGCTCTTCCCTTTTAGAAATCAACACCTATTGATAATACTTTTTACATGTTCTGAGAAATTTTATGTTCCATCTTCTTTCTTTCACATTCTGTTACTTTTTGTGGGCACCTTATGAGGACTGAACATGTTACTGTAGGTAACAGCACTGGGAATTAAGTGCTTAGCTGGGAAACCTCTCCCATCCCTTCTTATATAGATTTATTTTGGGGCAGGATGGCAATCTTTTACACAGGCAGACAAGATCTTTCTTGCTGGTTTTTAGGTGAGTATTAGAGCCTTAGGTCCTAAATCAGCCATGACATTCAGACTGGTGAAGGCTGGGAGGCTGTATCCTGTGGAAAGGTTAGTGTGGGGCTAATTCCTTCAGGCAGTTTGAGGTATCTGTGGCAGCCTTCTTCCCTCCCTGTGTTGAATTGCTGCATGGTGTTGCCACAAACTGTTAAAGAGCAGCATACTGGAAATGCAGCAGTGGGCACATTGCAGAGGCAGGCCACACCATGGGATATGTAAAACTCCCCAGCTTCCTTCAGGATGAAAAGCTGCTCAGTGGCCTGTGTGTTAGTCCCTGGGATGTGTAGTTTTATGGTCTCTGAGAAGAGCAGGGCAGTTGGTGCCGTCCCAGGGAGTGCCCTTCTGGTCTAGTTAGAGCCTGTCAGCATCAAATGCTCTCATTCATTTATCAGAGGGTGATAAACAGCCTGGGAAATGCCTGCCTCAGTCAGGTCACATCCTTGCTCTTTTATGCATGTGATATCTTTAAAAGCGTATCTGCTAATGTCACGATGGGACCCAGAGGAAATCCCAGCTTGGTCAGCTTGGCACTGGGTTTCCTGAAAAGCAGCTGGGTGCAAAAGATGCTCGGATTGCTTTTCTACAGGACTATTTCTACAGAAAGTGACTTAAACAGCCTTCTCCACTAAAAAAAATAATCTGCACCATCTGGGAAAAAGCTCTGCTCTTTAGACATGGGTGTAATGCATTCATGATTGCAGCAATGGATTTTTTTCGGCCATGTTTTTGCCACTGGCACAGCTGAGACTACGGATCAAGCAAAGAATCACTGTTCTTGCCATGTTGTCAGTTATCTTTGGGGTGGGAAGGGGAGGGTCACAGCTGCAACAAAATGGGCAGAAATCTGCCTGATTCAGGAGAATGAGGTGCACTGTGCCCTGAGAGCCCGTCTGGTGAGGCTCTCCACCAGTGCTACTCAGGCTCTCCGGTCTTCCAGGGAGCCAAACTGCCTCCTAAAGACGCTCTGACAAACAGGAAACCTCAGTCCCCTTGCTGGCCTAGACCTTGCATTTAAGGCACTATATGCTCCTGAATGAGGGCGTATTCAGTCCATCTCCTACATTATTTCCCCTTCTTTCCCATGAAAAAAAAAAAAAAAAACAACAAACCCAGGAGCACAAGCAACTCCCAAGAGCCACAGTCCCCAAGGCTGGCTGGAAGCTTTGGGAGCCACACAGGCGCTGCAATGAAAGAAATCGCTCCGTGGTGCTGCAGCCTTGCAGGAATTTGCAGCTGGGCTCCCAAAGAGGGGCCAGCAGCCTCTGGCACTCCGAGCTGGGGTGCTGAGCACAGCATTCCCCTGTGTGACACGGGCAGGGCTCTGCAGCAGAGGCACGGCACCAGGGTGGCCACAGCCCCACGGGGGACACCCTGCGTGTCCCACCCGTGCCCTGCCACCGGCACGGTGACCTTGGAGAGGGCTCCTCCCGAGATCCTCACGCAGCTGGTGTTTTGCATTGCCAGCCATATGGCCGACACCATAAACACTGGCTCTAATTGTAGCTCTCAACCTGCCAAAGTCCAAAACAGGGAGAGTAATGGGGACAGAAGCTGGGGGTGGGGGGGGGAAAAATGAAATCAAACATTTGCCTAAAATAGACTCAGTAACAAGGAAAAGGCAAGGAAAAAAAAAGAAAGAAGGAAAGAAAGAAGGAAGGAAAGAAAGAAAGAAAGAAAGAAAGAAAGAAAGAAAGAAAGAAAGAAAGAAAGAACCCTAAAAGGCAGAGGGCTTCATTACTTCAGTAAAAATTGCCTTCTCTGACTTCAGGCACCTGACTCAGCATTTTCCGAGTCGATATTTTACAGTAATAAAAGGGAGAGGGCACCAGGTGTGTGGGAAATGGTGGCAAATTTGTGTCTAAAAAGGCAGGGACATTCCTTCTAATGAAGGACTGTAGAGAATATGTTCCTAATCAAACTGCTAATAATAACCTCGTTGCTATAATTTGCCTTTTTTTTTTCTCCCCGTAAAGTGAGGCTGTGTGTAACAGAGATTTAGGGACATTGGAGAGGGACTAGACAATGCTTTCAGTTTGCTCGTTTTATTATTAACATAACATGAAGGAAAAGCTGGTCCTGATCCTCCTTGCCTTGGTGTTTTGTCAGTCTATTCCCAGCAAAGCTGATGCAAAGTAACTACCAGGACAAAACGGAGATGCTTTTTATCTGTTCTGTAAAGATTTAAATGGACAAGATTCAATGCAAAGCATTACTATGCATGGGTTATGTGGTCTCTTTCCCAAGGGGGAGAGGCACAAGAACAGCCACTGTGATGAAATGCAGGCATAAGGATACCTCTCCTCCCTGTGATGGTCTGGTGCTGTATCCAGAGCTGTCTCTTCAGATACACCAGGTAACCACAAGTTTACCTGCCTCCCTCCCTAGAGCTTCCACCCGTAAATCTCTGTGCACAGGAGGAACTGGGACCCAGTACAAATACCAGAGCTACCCTGACATGAAATCAGATCCAGGAGGTGGGAACTAGTCTCTGCATTTTGGCTTTGGTTCAGCAAGGTCAGGAAAGATCTCTACAGCCCCTGCTGAGCTACTTGCTCTGACAGGTAATATGAGGGCAACATCTCCCTCCACATCTTGCACAGGTCTGAAAGGATAGCTCCAAATACAGGCAGAGTAACCCAAAAGGTGGTGGGGACTGCTAAGGCTGGGTACTCACCTCCTCCCTGACACACCCAGGGACAGGGTGTGTCCTCGTGATCCACCTTGTCCTGGCGTCCTCAAAATTTTGGAGGGTGTAGAAAACCATATTTCAGTTCCTTCAAACTGAAAGTTAATTAAAACTCAAGGAGGAAAACCTCCATCGGGAACCAGCAAAACAGCAAAACAGGTAGACATCTCTGACTCTAATTTATGTGAGTTTAAAAGTAGTACCAAGATTGGTTTAATTACCTGGGAACAATGTATATCTCCTGTATTGCAGATCAGCTCGTTAGCGGTACACTTCTTTTTTTTCCCACTTCCAGTTGAAATTGATAATACATCTCTCACTCAAAACATTGTCTCCCAATCACCATGGTTACTGCCAGGTTTTTCCACAAGGACCAAGCATATTCATCTGTCAAGTATGCTAATGGGGAACGGACTCTGTCACACAAAGGAGCAGGCTATTCAAACATACACTTGCCAAATAATTGTACATGTCAAAAGAATGATGCTTGTTATTTGCCTAATATTATCCCCCAGAAGTGGGAAATAGTTCAGCTCTCAATGCAAAATGGCTTGCCCTTATCAAATAGGCAATTTGCTGATAATTTAGACTATTAGAGATCTTGGGGTGGGGAGACAAAGGGGGGGGGGTGGCAAATGTAAGTGGCCTTTTATAATTGCACTGAAAGCAGAATGGTGCGTTAAGTGCCCCAGAGGTGCAGTAACGAGGAGCACTGCAGGAGAGCTGACGGCCAATGAGACGGGCTGCTCGCAGCCTCCCCTCTCACCTCTGTCAGGTAGCTGCTGGTGGGTGGTTAATTATAATTTAGCAGGAACACTTTTCTCAACTGCATTTTTTATTGCTATTTATCTTCATGATGGGCCAATTTCCCATTTGTCTATTTCGGTAATTAAGGCAAAGAAAAATGTTACTGTAGGATTCCTCTAACTTTCTGAGCTTCCAGCATCTAGAGTTGTTGAGGCTGTGCTGATATATCTGCAGCCAAGGCAATGATGTGGTCTTTTCCCTCACTTTGAGGCAGTTAAAGGCTCTTCTGATTCAGAGCAGGTCGTGGAAAGGCAGAGACAGCCCAGGGACTGAGTGACCTGCCAGAGGCAGGGGCTGTGGTTGGCATCTGCAGACACTCCTGCTCCACCATAGACAAATGCCTAGCAGACCACAAATCTCACATCACCTATCCCACACGTCTGGATGAGGAAAATCCTGGAGCACTGTCCTCTCAAGGTGAAAAACTAATTAACTTCTCTAAACTGCCTGAGATGTCTAGAATGTAAAAGTGGCAAATATTCAGATATCTCTGTTTCTTTGAATGGGATGGGCAAAACTCCCAGTATCATCTCAGGGCTTTCAAACCTTGTTGTTTCCATCTCACACAGTTTTGCGAGGAAACAAGAGAGATCACAGAATTTATTTATTCTTCCCCCAACTCTACTTTTTCCTTTCTTCTACCCAGAAGATCAGGTCTGTGCAGTTACAAGGTGCTGGCTGGAGACCCCAGGAGCATTGTTCACTGCAAGAATGCAGCATTGGCCTCCTGCCTGCAGTCTCCTGTGCTGTGCCCAATCTGTGTACATGGTCCTTGGCTTCACTGGTGTCCTCATGCCATATTCTGTAAAGGGACAGCTTCCTACCAATCCCAAATATGCACCACACACCAGTGACTTTTGCCTGGATGATACATCATGACCTAGAAGCAGAAGGCACTTCAGCATCTTCCCTGAACTGCATGGTTCCCCTCCAGCCTGCCTGGTCTGCAAAGAGCCTGATGGCAGGCTGGGAGGGTGCAGTGCAATCTTGCCCTCTAAATGCGACATTATTTGCTGGCTGTGGCTGAATTATCGTTCTCCATCCCTAGAACTGTTCAAGGCCAGGCTGAGTGGGGCCCTGAGCCACCTGGTCTAGTGGAAAGTAATCCTGATTATGGAGGGGGAGTTGAAAATAAATAATGTTTGAAGTCCCTTCCAACCCTAACCATTCTATGATTCTATGATGATTTTTCTTGGTTGTGGATTCTGATTGCTGAGCCTCCTCGTACTTGCTGTATGAGTGAAACACAGTATTTTGCCTTGGGGAGGATGGGAAGAATTCCCTCCAGACAGTAAAATCAGCTTCTGTTTGCACTGGAGAGGTAAGCCCTTAAAATGTGCACAGGAAAGGCAAGGAAATGTATGATAAGGAAGCTGAGTTTTGGGGGTGACCAGTAAATTTTGTGCGGGATGAAAACAAGGAGGGGTTATGGTTTGCTAGCCTGTGGTGTTTCTTGTAAAAAAGACTAATTTTCTAATGAGCAGAAA
Source organism: Oxylabes madagascariensis (assembly GCA_013400675.1). NCBI lineage: Eukaryota > Metazoa > Chordata > Aves > Passeriformes > Timaliidae > Oxylabes > Oxylabes madagascariensis. Next base: position 55,856 of record VYZR01094756.1, read on the forward strand.
GAAGAGACGAAAAAAGCATCAACTAACAAACAACCTAATCGGCTATTAAAATATTTCCAAGCAGTGAAATTAATACAATTCCCAACTCATAACTTATTTGCCTGTGTACAAAATTAACATAGATAAATAAATTAAAAAAAATAACCTCACCCAAACTGCTTCATAATAAAATGTGATCATAGCAATAATAAGACGCTTCAGTGCATGAATTTGGTTGTATTAATTCACCTCTGGTGCAATTGACAGCTCTCAGCCTTTAGCTTTCCTCTGAACAGCTCACTACAGCTGAATTATTATACCTGGCACTTCAGACTCTTCCAAATCTCATTGCCTAATTGCGTTCACTTCTAGTAGGTGAGTGTTAAACTCAGACATTAAAGGATCTCTGCCAATTACCTGAAGCTCAACATTTGATCTGTCTGAAAATCTCACCGATCCATGGGGGACTGCTCCTCTGTCTGCATCTCAACTGCTGCCTTCTCTCCTTGCTTAGTGTGGTGTAAAATGAGAGTAATTCTACTCCTGGTTTTAAGGGCATAAAAAGAGTGAATAATAGAGGGAATTCAGGCAAAAAATGCAGACCCCCCTCCACCCATTCAGAATTAGAGCTAGCATTAATCCAGCAGCAGCTGCTAATTATGTAGGATTTGTAGGAAAATTTGCTCTCTTTGTCTTCCCATTTCTGGTTTTACAGATACCATCTGACCAGTGCCTCTGTGAGATACCCTGTAAAAGAATCAGCTTTTCTGGGATTATGTCCCCATTGCACTGCTTTTCCTGCTTGTGGTTCACTGATGTGTTTCAGTCCGTGGTCACTGTAAAGTCTGTGTGGCTCAGCAGTGCTTTGGAGACCCTTGTTTGCAAACCAGTCAGTTAAATTAAGAAGCTTGATTCTCATTGCTGTGTGATGACATCTTCAATTTAGCTGGTGCCCCAGTGAGGAAGTAAACAAACAATAAAAGTGTCACAATTCCTTCCAGTTCCATTAGACAAACAAGAAGTTTATTCAGTGTTTTGGCAAATGAAAATTTAAGCAAACTGTCAAGGGAGACATTTTCCCCATCAGATGCTTTCTGAGAGGGGATTATAACAAGAAAGAGCTATCACCCACCATGTCATTAAAAACAAAGGCTCCTGTGAACCCCTTTTATTAAAGATTAGCAGCACTGATTACAGACTTGTAGGCTGAGCTGAAGACAAATTAGAATATCTTTTGCCATGGGATAACTTACAGTATCCTCCTGGGCAGTGGGACTATTACAAACAGTGCACTCCCGAGAACAGACAATTTTCACCTCTGGCCATTCATTCTCTGCCATTTAGAAACAGCCTGGTGATCTGTCTAGACCTATTTGCTGCCAAACATCAACACTTCATTACACCTCCTGCTGTATGGTTCCAGGTGAGACCAGTTGTTCATGCAATCAAGAATACCAGATTTTTGGTTTTTCTCATCGATAGCCCTTAAGTCTACTTAGAAAGTCTTGCCAAACCAAGTGCCAAGGAGCTCTGTCCCAGCAGGGACAGACAGGGATGCTAATACAATTCTTAGCAAGTCATGCAGATTCAGTCTTCAATGCCATGTGGTGGCCACAGGCTTGGTGCAGACTTAAAGACCCATCAGATTAGTTGTGAGATGCTGACCTTACTGAGTAGTGAACATGGACTTCCTGCTCATGCCCACCTCAGTCCATGCACACATATTTAGATTTGTGTGTATACCCTTCTAACCAGCAGAGATATTCTGGGCAGCCCCAGGGACAAAGCAGAAACTGTTGCAGAAGGGATGTTTGTCCAGCCCAGGACGGCTGTGCAATCTTCCATATAATGGACACAGCCTTTCTGGGCTCCCAGGTTGTTGTCTTTATACTCAGCACAAGAAAAGTATGTCTTTGTGGGTAAAGGAGAAAATAGCTCTTGAAATAGTCCCCTGTGAGATACCGTGGTACCCAAGCGTACCCATGGATCATGGATACGATGGTTTGGATCTCTGGATCCAGATCCAGAGATCGATAACTTTGTGGGTGGTGTAGGGATTAATTCTGGTCACTGGACCCTGCAACACTCTCTCCTTTATACCTCTATCCCTCCAAGTGTGTACTGAGCCCTGGGACTGTGTTGCCCTCTCCAGCTGTTTGCACAGGAATGGGAATAGGCTAAATTTTGCACTGCCTGGGAGAGAAGTGATCTCATTTCCATCTGTGTCACTGTGTCACAACCATGCAGGAGTTTCAGCTGCCACCGCAGGAGCAACCAATCCTGAGAGAGTAGGGAATGTTTAAGAAGTGATGCTTCACTTGGTGGTGTGGACTTACGTCTCCTGGATGTGAAGGACCACAGAGCCACTACCCATCTCACAAAACTGCTTCCCCTTCTCTCCCCTTCCCTTTCTAGGCTCAGAGGAGAACGATGGCAGCGAGGAACCAGGGCAGGAACTGTGGTAACATTTTGAGAGCAATAAGCAAAGTCCTGGGCATGCAGGAATGGCAAAAGGGATGGAGAAGCAAAATCCAACAAAACAAATCATGATGTCATATATAGGATTCTTCTCCTCTTTTCAGTGATCTATAAATGTGATCTGAGTACCCAGCTGTCTGTGCCAATGTATTTCCAGGTCATACCTTCAGAGGATTGGGTAGGATGAACTCGTCCTACCTGTCTTCATGTGGTATGAATCTAGATCCCTGTAAGAAAAGAATAACCAAGTCTATCTGTGGTTAATCTGTTGTTTCTGTAATGCCTTCACAGTCCTGTTTTACTGTTCTCCAACCCTTACCCATCCCACCAGATAAATTCTCTTCCCTCAGATTCCTTCAGACCTCCAGCTTCAGACCTATGCATATTCCTACACCTCAGCAGAGACACTGCAGGATTTACTTCCAGTCCTCTGGGCATATCCTAACTGCAGGACGCTCCCTGTTCCCAGCCTCAGACTTTGCTCTAATAACTCTGCATCAGCAGTGCCAGTGCTGCTGTCCCAGAGCCTGTAGGTGCCTGTTTTTACAAAAGCAAAACCAGCAGAGTTTCAAAACACCAGCCGTGAGCTGCAATTACCAAAGCTCTGCCAGTAATCCTTCCTGGGGCTGCAGAAGGGATTGCATTCGAGATGAGCAGATACTGCAGTAACCCTGCTCCAGCTTGACACATCTACTGACAGGAGAGAGCGCAGGGTGACAGACCCTCAGGGTGACAGAACCTCAGCTCCTTAGGTCCAGGAGGGCCACCTGGTTTTGCGGGGAGCTGTTCTCCCAGGCACTTGCATCCTGGGCAGGCAGGGGACAGCACAAAGGGAGAGTCTTTTTTTAGCAGCAAGAAGCTCGTGGTGGAATGAGCCCTGCCACTTGCACAGTCACAGCATCAGTCTTTGTTTATGTACCAAACTGATGAGCAATTAACTTGGAGACATTATATGCAGAGCACAGGCCTGTGATGTGCTTTCTATTAGGGCTGCCTCACATTTCCTATTATTAGATGCCACTTTCTGTTGCACCTTTCCCAAATTGTAACCACTCAGGCTGAAATCTTCCCTCCTGGGTGTTGCCTCAGGCTGGACGGATCATATTTTGTGAGGAAAGTTTATATATGCCTTCAGGGGATCCCTAGTAGGGGATTAGCTTTGCTAATGGCTGTGAATGACACGCGGGGAGAAGAGGACATGGGAGAGGCAGGAGAAAATACTAATGCAAACCAGAGAGTGCAATTATGCTGGGATGGAGCTAAGCTGAAGGCAAAGGGGTCTTGTAGTGAGGCCTCTATGATTTCCTGCTGCATGTTCTTTGTTCATAATAACTGAAAGAGTGATCCTTCATTGTCTGGTCATGTCTGGTTACATTTTCCTGAATGTAAATTATAATGCAGCTTGTCTGACCTCAGTGTCATCATCCCCAGAAAATTGCAACTGGTTCTCACACTGTTATTATGGAACGCACTGCTATCCAGGAGAGTCATTCTCCCTCCACCGTCCATCACCTATGCCTTCCCTTGCTCCTGAAAAGGCTGAAAGCTTTCATTACTGTGTGGCTGAAAAACTGCTGTGCGTTAAAGCAGTGAAAGGTCCACACAAAAAGGGCAACAGGTGTGGCCCCAAATACCAGTCTGAGGAGCATGGAGAGAACTGGTCAGTAGGAAAAATGGAGAAATTTGCTTCACTTTTTTCACTGTTCATTCTTATTGGAAAAAGCATTGAGGCAAGATTTTATAGCAAGATCCTAGCAACTTTACCTTGGATATTTGGCACAAGGTCTGGAGGAGAATGATGCCCTTTGGCTCCATCAAGCTGCTTCTCCTCCATGTCCCACCCAAGCATCAGGCAGCAGAGGGGATATACTTGAGGTCGGGTGACACAGGGCTCACAGATATAGAAGGTGTCACAGTGGAAGAGATGCTGGTTTGGCCCACCAGGGCTGTAGGGCTGCTGTGTCGAAATGCATTGCTCTGGGCAATGGACTTGGGCTATGCTAAAGGGAGAGAGGATTTGATGCACTGGCGAGGCTGATCAGGGAAAGCAAAGAGCCTGGTGAATGAGACACCCTGGGCAGACCCTACCTCTGCAAGTCCCTGAGGTACCTGGAGGAGGTGGCCTCCTAAAAGCAGTCTCTGGATTGTTTCTGTTGGGCTGCTGCCATCAAGTTTCCATTGCCCCCCCAGCATAAACACTCCCAGGGCCAGTGATCCCATTCCCAGAGGTCACCTCACTCTCTTATTGATCTGAGCTTTGAGTCCTGCAACAGACATGCTTATGGAGAAGGTAATCCCAGGACCCTCTTTTCTTTCTCCTTATGGGAATAGCTCTGAGCAAGGAGGGTGAGGACAGAGAAACCCACATTGCTTTAAACAAATATGAAGTCAGATGCACCAGGGAAGAAAAAAAAGCTAAGTTATTCCTGCAGCATCTATGCTCCCCATGTGAAGCACAGCCTGTTAATGCTTCCCATACCTCCCACCTCCCTCCCCAAACTAGATGAGAAACAAATCCATTATCTGAAGGACATTTGTCTAAAATTCCCCTTTTGTGCTTTGGCTATCTGGGACCTGCAGCTGTCTCTTCCCATTCTTCTTGTAATTGCTCCTACTACAGCTAATAATGCATTTATCAAGCAGAATTTACTTATTTATTTGTCTCCCTTTATTATTTTTATTATTTAGGTATAAAATAGGTCTTTTTCTCCACACTGCTTCATCAAAAATCTATAGTCTTCTGAAGAAGCAGCGGCTGCTCTGTGTTTCTGCCTTAGCTGCACGGAATTAGTTTATTAATATATATTGTGCCCCTGCAGCAACCTCTGGGATGTGGGGTTTTCACCTGCTCATGTCACCCCTTCCCATGATAACGCCTAAAGTTAAGCTCTCACAAGGGAACAAAAAGCAATCCAAAAAGCAATTTGCTTGGCTGACAATTTCCTCTCTCCCCAGAGGTGTGGCCGAGGATATTTGTGTATCGGAAGGAGTGAGGAGTCAGCCCCTGCCAAATGTTTAGTGCAGTGGAGCCAGGATCCAGAGGCTGTGATGCTTCAGCTCAGGGCTCTGGTGGCAGCTACATCTGAAGGTGCATGATACAGCATCCCAGGGCAAGCAGGACTTGGACATCTTGGAGGGGACAGCACATGACGTGTGGCTCTGTAGGCTCAATTTGGACAACTCAGTTCCTTGTTCTTACCTCCCACCTTCCTTCTCCCTGTTCTGATGGGGAGCCTTGGAGAGGCTTCTTTTTGGTGGGAACACCAAGCTTCTATGCACATTTTGGAACAACCACTGAAGGTTTGAGGGAAGACTTTATCAAACACACATGCATCCTTCTTTATCTAACTACCTTCTTTGGACAAAACATGGCTCTCTTTCACTATTTTTTCAAGGATTGATAGGAACGGAGCTAAACCACTAAAACTTCAGGCTTTCTACTGCTTTATTAATCTCCCCCATTCAAGAATTATCCCCAGAGCCTGCCCCCAAAAGCAAAATCTTCAGCTACCTCCTAGTTCTGTCCCTGGAATATTTACTTTGAAAGTCGTACACCTAATGAGTAATGGGGCAGAGGTGAAAGGCAAATGATTGTGCTCTCATGCAATTTGCTGTTGCACATTAGGCAACAGAATTGCAAAAAGAAGCATGGGGACGGATGCTGAAGGGACAAAAAAAAATCATACAGTTGCAAAGTAAAACATCTGGAACACTAACTGCCCTTTTGTTTAAAGGAATATTGTAGCAGGTGTTTGAGATCTCAAGGAGAGATGAAGAACAGAGTTGTTCTGACATCTGTATGGACATTGTTGAATCTTCAGGTCTCTGGGGCTGAGAAGAAATTCACTTCTTTTCTCCCTTGGAACAGCAGTGTATAAACTTGAAAAACACAGGGGTCTTTCAGATATTTCTCTGCTTTTGCCTCCTACTCTAGAGTTGTCAGGATGAAGTGATTTCCCTGACCTTTTCAGGCGTGTGTGCAGGAAGGCAAACGAGCGGAATTCAGCCCATCAGATTTACAGGTACAGGGGCTTGGCCAGTTGCTCAGAGATGCTTCTGACTTCCCAGTCTGGCTGCCTAATTCAGGAACCAGTTGGAACAAACGGAACTCTTCATTACCCAAAGTTTTTCAGTTCCCTGGATGAGAACTGGGTGGACCCATAAAATCCAGATGTGTGTTTGGACTGCTAAGAGATCCAGGGCTTGTGAAAAATTCCCTCTGAGAAGAAGGAGAACCAATTCTCCCAGGCAGTGAAAGACCTCTAAAGTGGATTTACCTCAGTTGTACCAGCAATGCTCTGCAATCCAGGTTCTTTCTGCTCGGTGACCTGGGAGCTGTGGAATTGCTTTTTCAGAGGGAAGGAGTTAGAAAGACTAACTCATTCTGCTGTATGTGACAGGCATGGCCTAGCTTACCAAGCTGAGGATTTTATCTTGGCAAGCAATGGGGACATTTACCCCCTTACTGGTTCAGGTGTTTGTGCCTGGCACTGCAGATGTGGTTTCTGGGACTGAGCTCCCTCTGCTCCTTCCCCTTCACTGCCAACATGCCAACAAGCCTTCCTAAGAGCAGAATTCTGAGAGATGTTCAGATGTGTTATCTTCCACCCTTTAGCACCCTATTTTGTATGCAGTTTAGATTCCATGAGAAAAACATGCCTCTCCTCCCTAGCCGGGCACAATGGCCACCACAGAGGAAAGAGGAGTTCCACTCCCCATCCTTCCTCACTTTGTCACTTCATCCCTTCAGGACTTAACCTTCCAGCCACGCATGTGTCCTGCAAGCATCATCTGCGCTGTTCAGCAGAGACGCCACTTGCTTGTACTGCATTAGTGTAATGCAGCATTTCACTTGTCCTAAGGGAAAGCAAAAAATCAGAGCTTGGAGCTGAAGTGGTGTGTGTGCCCTGGTTTGCTAAATGGCTGTGGATCGGTACAAGCTGCGATGGCTGGGAAGCATCTCCTTGCTGCTGAACAACGAGCACTTGGATTGCTGAAGGGAGAGGAGATGGGCTCCCTGCGCACTGTGTTGTTCAGTTATATCTTTCCTTTCCCCAAGCACAAGGAAAGCATCGGGGAATTGTTGCTGTGTTTGTTGGTTTTGGTTTTAGATAGTTTAATTTGCTTGTTCCCCCTGCAGCCACCATGGTCCTTATAAAGCTAATTCTTGGATAATTTTTAAAGAAAATTAGAAAAAAGTCTCTTCTAAGCTCTGTAAAATCCCACTGGAAAAAGAAACTTAAATGAGAAGCTTACTTTCCTTTGATAGTAAAGCTGGATGGACGAGCTCATAATCATTTTATTGAAATGCAGGCATGGGTTAGCCAAATAATTTTNTAAAATCCCACTGGAAAAAGAAACTTAAATGAGAAGCTTACTTTCCTTTGATAGTAAAGCTGGATGGACTAGCTCATAATCATTTTATTGAAATGCAGGCATGGGTTAGCCAAATAATTTTGCAGCTTTGTCTGTTCTGGTGAATGGGTTCTGTTTTAAAATACTTAAAAAGTTTTCTTCAAAGTAGGAAAAAAGTAACCTAAATATTTTTTAAATATGAATTTTCATAGAGCTACAATAAGTTTTCCAAAACCTAAAATTAAATTATTTATTTCTGGTTGAGTAAAATGTTGTATTTGACCCAGAATGAGTTTTGGCTAAAATTCCAACAACTCTGAACAGAGAGTGAAGAGCCTCCAGCACTGTGAGGCAGCAATCAGTCCTTCCCTTTTTTCATTTTTATTCAGTTATTTTATTTTCAGAAACATCAATTTCACCTAGAAGTGTAACAAAGCAAAAGAAGTGCTTAATCAGAGGTCTTTGTCATGGCCCATTTAGATCTTAAAAGGCAGATTACAGGGAGAGTAATTTTTAAAAACCAATACAGAGTGGAGATCTCTACAGTTGCTCAGGGTCCATTCATGCAGTTTGTGATGTACTAAGGAACAGCCTTGCTCAATCAGGGTGGGTTTATTCCCCTCCACCCTCCTTTCCTGCCTCATTTTCAACAGCTGTAAAGCAGATAATCTCTCACTTACCTTCGTATCCACCCTAACTCGACCTGTGTTCCTTTCACACGCTGCCTAAAGTGTGATCACAGCTAAGTGATGGCCATTAGACTCTATAAAATTAGGATTAGTCAGGATGACTTCCTATACTAGATCAATTTAAGTCATTGGCTGGTGGAAAAAAGTGTGATTCTCTCCTGTGTTAGCTGGGTTATGGCTTGTTTTTTGTGGCAGCATGGGGTGCGACTGTAGTTTTTCTCTTCAAGACATTGATTCTGCCTTCTACCTGCATCCCCTGTTGTACCTGCTGCTTTCCAGCCTGAGCTTCTCTGCTTGCCCTGGGTAGAGATCACCTGAGGTTCATGTCTGATGGGCAGATAGGAGGTTTTGGGAAGGCAAGTCTGTGGCAGAAACTTCTGTAAGTAACAGGAGCAATCTAAGGCAGGGTTCCTGGGGCAGTTGTTCTGGCAGCGGCCCAAAGGCTTTTTGTGTTCATGACTCGAGGGAGGAGGGCACAAACACGGGGAGCCCCAGGGATGGGTGGCTGAGCACAGGGAGAGGAATCATGCCCCCTTGGTCCTGGAGGAACCTTGTTGCCCCAAACCAAGCCTCGTTACATTTCGCTTGAACGGACAGATTCCACAAACCCGAGCACCACCCAGTAGGTGATCCTATTGTGGTCCAAAGGGAAGCAGGTCCTTATTGAAGGTGATGCAGACATATTCCAGGTTAGAAATCTGTCCTAAGCAGCTCATGAAACATCAGCATCCTGCACTCCAAATCTGATCCTACCCAGAACTCATGAGGAGCTCAGTGAGGAGTCAGTGTCCAAGCAGCCAGGGACTGGGGGAATGGAGGGGGAAGGCCAGGAAGGATGTGGGCTGCTCAGCATGCCCAGGGCACTGCCAGGCCTGGCCTTATTCAATCACAGATTTACAGCAGTTTTATTAAATTCATCAGAAATCTAATTAAATTAAATTCCCCATGTCCTCGAGGAAGGTGACCCGTGTGCCTGGCTCAGTGGCACCGCAGCACTTGCAGGGTCCACCTGTGTCTTCATTGCAGACCGAGAACACTGAGCACCAGGATGGTCTGAGCCAGCAGGGACTGGATGGAGGGCTCGGGGTCTGTCCCCAAGGCCTGAAAGGCTGTGACTGAAAGAAAGAGGAGAGACGAACCC
>VYZR01094764.1:16679-30213 GCA_013400675.1 Oxylabes madagascariensis
TGCTTAAGTTGGCATTGAAAATGTTTACACTAAAAATAGAATTCATCAAATACTGGAAGGGCTGCAAGATACAAACTTCAGTTTCACAAAATAGTTTTCTGTCAACATGACTTTGAAGACTGAATCACCCCTTTTTATACTTCGCCATAAACAAAGGAGGAATCTCTTACACCAGTACAAAATACATCATCATTTAGAATTTCCATCCTCTTCTATTTTATCTCAATAAAAAGCTTCCTGAAATGTAGCCAGCAAGCTGGTAGCATTCAGGGTGGTGGATCTGCTGCAGCCCTTGACGGCTTGCATTGAGGGACAAGGTTCTCGCAAGTGTGAAATCAAATTATACGGTTGTTATAAATGTACCTGAAGAAGAGATGGACATGTTGAGCATATATTTGTAGACATTTGTGTACTCACAGAGAAGGTAATTCTAATTTTTTTTTTCTTAAGGAAATTTAACAAAGCATATGAAGTCAAAGGCACATAGCAAGAAGTGCATGGATTTGGGAGTCTCAGTAGGATTAATAGAAGACCAGGATGGAGAAGAAGAATTTGGTAAGAAATGAAGTCTTCTTTCTTTACTGAATTACTGTGTCTATTTTGTCATCTCAGCTTCTTAACCTTTCTTTTCCAAAGCTTTTTAGTTCTTGTACTGGGAAAAGATACAGAGATAAAAATCTTAAGAGCTAGTCCAAGGGAGCCAGAAACACTGGAAAAACTTTCACTGAAAGAAATGACAAGCATATGCTAAGGATAAATTGCTGCTGAATTTTTCACAAAGTGTTATGCAGTTTAACTTTATCACTTTCACATATAAATATGACAAGATTGAAAATACCAGAAAAACAGCTGTTTCCCTAGAAAAAATGCAGTCAAGTGTAGTGTTTCTTTGAAAATAGCTGTGCATGAAATGGTCCAAGTTTTGGGATGCATATTTCATAGAAATTAAATCACTAACGTGCCACACAAATAACAAATATCTTGCTGAGTGCTTTGCAAGGAGGTTAATCATCTTCCAGCATAGGATTCTGTCCTCCTTCACAAATAATTAGGATAAATCTGCAGATAGAGAACATACAGAAATTAATATCATTATTCATCTTGACCTGTTCTACTTCTTCATAAGTGATGAGAATATTTTCAGAATGAATGTATTTGCTAAAAACTGGAATTCTGCACTTCCCACATCCCAAGAAGATTCTGCTGAAGAGGAGATGAGATCAAGGACAGTCAAAGAGGGACAAACCAGGTTCATGAGTGACCTGCTCAGCATGATAAGAAAGGTGTGCCTGTGCCAGAGCCAGTGAGATGGAGAGCAGGATTGTGCATTAGGACTATTTGGCATCTTGGCATGTCTCAGCGCAGTGATGGCATTTTTCCCTTCCTCACATGCCTCTGTGGGGAGATGAGTCGTGTTGCCTTGCCTTGGTGTATTTTTCTCTCTCCAGTGGAATAGTTTATTAGATTGTGGATGAGGCTGAAAGAAAAGAAAGCAGTAGGGATCTTTATTTAAACTGTAACAGGAAAGAAAGATGAATGCACTTGCTCCCATATGACAACCTCTGGCAGAATAAGCGAATCATCTTGAATCTAATTCTAAATAATGCTGGGAATATGACTCAGCTGCTGTGATTCAGTAGTGCACTAGGTAGAAAGAAACCTGCATTTTTCCCTTTTTTGGCCTTCTTCAACATAGTCCTTTTTCGTCAGCAAAAAATATGTCTCCCTTCACAATTTGAGGTACCAGATAAATAACACAGAAGATAAGTAGCAAGACAATTTGCTGTCTTTTCCTTACAGAGGAACAATTTTTATTAATATTTTCAGTCTTCACATGACAGAAAAATGGTCACTTTTTAAAGCAATGTTGTAGCATTTGACATTTTTGTGAGTTTCATAAACTACAGGTGAACAGATATTTCCATTTACTAGGGACTGAAAACATTTTATTGATTGAAAAACTGATATCCAAATTGTATGCATTAAAAGTTGCATTTGTGGTTATAATGCAATGGGAAATGTTTCAAATGTTAACTGAATTTTCAGTAACATGGGGTCGAAGGAGGCCACTTCAAACATTTGTTGAAAGAGTGCTTTCCTTTGACTACAAGACTTTTGATCGAGAAAGAGGGAGGCTTTCCCCTTTTACCTATCATGTACAGGCATGTTTGACCACAGTATAAATATATTATATATTCCCTGAAATATGTTCTTTGCTCAGCACAGTAATTATTTATTAAATGTAATACTCTATTTTGGAAGAAATAGGACAGACATTCTACAGGATTTGCTACATAATTTTTGAAATTCTTCATGGAATTTAATTTTATGGCTACAATGCCTATTTTTTTTTCCCCTGAGATAGAGGATGTAGCACATCTTTCTTCAACTGGAACCCCAAACCAAAAAAACAACTTGGTGATAAAACACTGCCTTTTCCAAAGGATCTGGCTCAGGTACCTATAGCAAAACCAGCAGTGCAGCACAAAGTTCAGCACTAGAGACATATCCAAGAATCAGGGTAATTAAACCCCTGATAAAGGTGCATTTGCTGCAGCCAAACCAGTCTGGCCTCTCCAGTTGCTGCAGAGTACGGGGCATTTACAATTATCCATGGAAATTCAACGAGCAACCCTACACTTCAAAAATGTGATTTCATCTGTCTGCTCATCTGGCCAGCCATGAAGGTTGTTCTCATGATAATTCAGAATCTTTCTTGTCAGCCCATTTTTTCAGGCAGAATCAGGAGGGGGAAAAAAGTGTGATGTATTTGCATACATGTTTTTTTAAGTGTGGTTCGGTTACCCTTTCTGAAATCCTGAACATGCTAATTTTAGGCAGCATTTGAGTCAGCTCCAACTGCCTCTTTGGCTGCCCTTCCCCAGGGCAGAGCAGCAGAGCTCACACTGGGGCCAGCACCCCTCGTGCCAGGTCTGGGCTCCAGAGACAGCCCTGGCAGCAGCACATCACCCACAAAGGACAGTGTGATGGGCCACGGGCATTGAGCTGCACTTGTGGTGTTACATCTTTGGCCTTTCCACTCCTCCTCCCTCTGGCATGCATTGCTGGCACAGTTGTGCCACATATCCTTCAGATCTTTTAAAAACCAATGTCTTCAAATGCTTAAAATTTTGGGGGTTTGGTTGTTAAAAATGTTTTGTCTCTTAGGGAGTGGTCTGTCTACTCCCATTGCTTTCCTCAGCTGGAAGGCAACGTGTGAAGCAGTAGAGGAAGGTACAGAAAATCTGATAAGAAATAATTATGCCCTCAGAAAAAAAACTTCTTCCTGAAGACTGTGTGAAATTGGCTCATTTGCTGACCTGTAGAATGTCTGTCTGTCTATCTGTCTGTCTCCACCTAACTCATTATCTGAACATTTGGAATACTGATTATTCTTATGGCAATAGAAATGTCTGCATCTTTGCTTAAAATAACTAAGCTGTATGTCTTCCACTGGAATTGCACTTTGAATTAGATAATTTACCCAGAAATTTAAGAAAGCCACCAACTTTTATTTATGAAGGAATTTGCTGGTTCCAGTCTTTTGTAGATTTTTTTAAAGGCTGGATAGTCACAGTTATTTGAATATAAAATTTTTTAGATTCGTATGAGAAGCCAGCTATGACTGACAGCAGTACAGATAAAATGGATGAACCAGGAGTGCAAACTCGTACACAATCCTGACCACAGGCACACACACACACACACACACACAGAGTCTGTTTTTCCAGTAATCTGAGAAGCTGAAACTTTGTTGTGCTGTGGTGTCTCGGGGAAAAAAGAAAGATGCTCTCTAGCTGTCTGAGACTGTATGTGATCAGAGCTTTTAACATAGCATTCTTTGTATTTGGACTTTTCATCATTTGAGTATTAGTAAATACTTTCTGGCCTGGGTTTTTGTATTCAAAACTATTCCCTCATCCATTTATCTTTCATCTTCTGCTCTGTGGAATGTTCTTGTCACCAAAATACTGGGTTACAATGTGAGGAATGTTAATATCTGAATTAAATTGTCAGAGGAGGTGAACTGTTTAGTGTGACAGACTGCAACTGGGGATATCCTCTTAGGCCCTGCTCACACAACATTTTGCTATCCAGTCTTAAAAACAACAATCATATGTGTTTAAATTAAAACAGTTAAAAATTTTAAACTTGTAATAAGCTAATGTGTGAATGGTATGGTATTTCTCAGTAAACTTGCACGAGAGAATTCCTTAATAATGAAATCAGTAGATGAGCAGAACATTTAAGGGGTTTCTGTGCAGAAATTCTATCCCAAAATACATTACTTTACCAGTAAAAAGACATAATTGTAAGTTTCAGGTATGTGTTTATAGATATCTACACACATACATTAAAAAAATACTTTCATTTTCTGCAGTATTGTTACCACAGTTCTAAGTTAATTAGCTATATGTTACTTACAGATTTTAAGTGAGTTTCAATGGCTCTTCATTAGCTTAATCATGACTCAGTCTGTATTTTCACTGAATCTGCATTTAAGTGAAAATAAATGAAAATCCTTGCAATAATATCCTCCTTTTACAAAGAGAATGAAAGACTGGTTCTGTGTAGTTTGCAATAATTGTTTTAATTTTTTTTTATTAATATCAGTATCTATTCTTCAACTAGATGTACATGAGGCATGCTGAAACCCTACACCTACAGCTTGACTTTAGACTTCCTAGTGCTAGGTTTGATTTACAATATACGAGTTACTTAAGAAGGTTTAGGTGTAAATAATCTCTTTAAGCAGAAGTTGCTCTTACTTTTTGGTGCTGTTTCACTTCATTACTTTCTGTGGTCTTAGGGATGAAAGTCAAAAGCCCACAGGTTTTCTTCTTCTCCTTTCTGAGGAGCCCTGGTGATCACCAGACTGAATTCAACCCAGTAGATGTCACTGTGAGTCCTGTTAGAGGGTGATGAACAGTGGACAGTAGCTGAAGCAAGACTGAAATCAGAAAACTGAAGCCTATGAACAGGCTTAGAATGACAGGAGGACAGCAAGGTTGGGCACAGATGCTGGCATTGTTTAACAGTATCTTGTTTACCCCTCTTTAAATTTGTGTGAATGGTTGTGGAAGGATCTATTGCAAGTCTAATACAACAGGTGAAAGGTAAGTCTGAGTTTTTAATTGTTTAGAGGAATGGAGTGAATTGATGACATACAGACCACACTTTTGATTTATGATCATATAATGACACGCTGAAAAGTACTTCTGCTTTTTTTGCCATAGTCTACATTTTTCTTGAGTTTGATGAAGAATATATAGAATATAGAATGGATGCTTTATTTTTAAATGCTTTTATGTAAATGCCAATCCATAACTGAAGGTAATTGCAGAACTTGAGACAATAAACACTGCTTTGTATTACTCAAGTGCTAAAAAGCCAATAAATGTAATAAATTTAGATTTAGATGCTAATAGTGAATAGATACTTAGTAAACTATGTCTTTAATCTGCATAAGTAGAGCTAATAGCAGTCATATATTTATCTACATAACTGCACATTTCCTTAGGAATCTGTAAAACTGAGCGGTCCAGACTTGTATTTTCAAATCATTCTTGTCTTCCTGCAACTGAAAGAATGAAAACGGACATTTTGCTCTTTATGTGACAATCTACTTAAATATGGTTAAGCTACAACTAAATGTGACTATGTTATTAGCTTTTGAACTTCATCACTGGATTTGGTACAGAAATTGCTGAATCTGTAGCAGGTCCTCAGTGAGTCAGGTCGTGTGGCAATGATACTGCAATTAAAATTAAAAGCTGTAAGTTGAGGTTCTGAAGAACCTTTGTTTTAGTACTTTGCAGTATGATGATAATTAGATGGCTATTGTTAAAACCATGTACAGTAAGGATTCCTACAGGAAAAACTTCTAATAAAATGAAAAACTTTAAAGTACATAAGGAGACATATTTCAATTACCTAATTCATAGCATTCCAGCTGGAAATAGCAGTATGTGGACTTACCAGCCCCTGGCACTTCACAAATGGACATATTAGGATGCTGATAATTCCAGCTAATGCTATTGTGCTAAAGAACTTGGAGTTTTTTCTTTTCTGCTCTGGGGTAAAATGTCACTATAACAGAACCTTGTACAACAAGCTCAACATCAACACCACAAACACAGTACAGAGCTGACCAACGGAGGACTGACAGCAAAATAAATGAAGGACTAAGGTATTTTTGCCTATGATTTGTATACACTTCAATCATAGGATAAAAAATACAGTTTTCTTAAAAATAATTGTAGCTGGCATGTGAATAAAATCCCTAATCAAAAGTTTTGTCCATGTTTCTATTAAGCCTTTATTTCCAGCTGTTCCTAATTTCTGCAGAGTTCAGGTCTGTAAAATTCACTTACTCCTGTGAAGTCCAAGAAGAAGAAACGGTCTTTCTAAGGATTTAAAAGAAAAGATTGCCGCAGTTGACAGAGGATAAAAGGCATCACCTACTCTTCCAAAAAGACTCTGTAAAAAATCGAGGCTGTCCTGAACAGTTTGTCTGTTAAAATGGTGAGAGTTGAGTTACAATTTGAAAGAGAAGTGACTTTCATAAGCCTTCACTTAATAGTGTGAAACTTTTTCCTATTTTGTTTTTTAAAAAAGAAACTGAACTTTCATGCCAAAAGCCATTTCTCCGTATGTTAGGAGCCTTTAAATTTATGATACATCCTTCATTCAAAAATACCATACACCATTTTACAACCTCATACAAAGTTAAACACAGAAGTAATTTTGTTCCCTCTGGAAATTGAGACAGTTCTAGTTACATGTGTGTATATATATATGTATATATATATATATATATATGTATATGTCAGCTACATAAGCATATGGTTATAATTGTGCATAGTTCAAGATAGAAAGCGAAGAATTAATTTTTCCCCAATTAAAACTGCCAGAGAACTTTTGTAGGCAATGTACAATTACCAGAATGGATTGGTGCCAATACTACTTAGTTAAAAAGACACTGCTTGGAAGAGAATCTTCCACCACGAGAAGTGGTCACAGCCTCAGCCCTATGCCTCCTTCAGAGGAGACCCATAACCCTGCCTGGGTCTTCGTCTTACTTTAAAATTCCACCATCGAGTCCTCTTGTAAATCCACAGCGATGCTTAGTGGGATCACTGATTGGAAAAGCCTGGGCACCTCTTGTTTCAGCAAACATGTGTGCATGCAGGTATAAAAGCCAGAGCAAAGCATTCCTTTGTGCATTGCCAGAACATGCAAGTCAGGAATCTTATTTTTTCTCATCTGATATTGCAAAGCAGTGTGGGAGTAAGGGAACCACATTCATTGCTGTCACCTCACCTACACTGCAGGCTCTGGCTCCAGGTAACCACACTCAAATAGAAGCTGGCAAATGCACAAAGGGTGGAGGTACACAGGGAAACAATAGAGGGAAATAATATCCCATGGAGTCCTGCATGTAAGGAATCTGTGTTCCACACACATTTTCCCTTTCTCTTTCCATGACTTTGTTGTAGAAAGCTGGGATTTATGCAGAAAATTCCTACATAAGCAGCATTTGCTGGTAAATCCAGTGGCATTTTTAAATGTTGATTTGAGAGAAGATAATTTCTTCTAAGTCATTGTTTGCACATTCGTTTTCCTTGCTTTACAAATGCAACAAGTCAGTCTAATCACTTCAGGTATTTCCACCTGCCAGTAGAAACAGTCATTCATGATTGACATCAGCTTTCATAGAAAATGTGATTCATGTGGAGAGAGGGAGAAAAAAAGACAAGAATCAGTAGAATTTCGTAGAGAATAGTTATGTGACATTGGTAAAGAGATTGAATTTAAGAGGGAGTCCAGAGTAAATTCCAAGACTTTGCAATGCCCCCTGCGTTATTTAAAGAGTTGCAGGAAACCTGTAGGTCACTCTTTAGATGTGACACATGGAGAAGTCTTCAATATCTGCTACAGAGGCATTGAGGGAATCACAGTATTCTGAGTTGAAGTGGCCCACAAGAATCATTGAAGTCTAACTCTTAGCCGTGCACAGCACCATCCCCAAGAGTCACACTATGTGTCTGAGAGCACTGTCCAAATGCTTCTTGAACTCTTTCCAGTTTGATGCTGTGACCACTTCCCTGGCGGGCCCGTTCCAGTGCCCAACCACCCTCTAGGTGAAGAACCTTTTTCTAATATAACCTAAACCTCCCCTGACGTAGCTTCAGGCCATTCCCTTGGGTCCTGCCACTGGTCACCAGAGGGAAGAGATCAGCGTCTGCTCCTCCTCCTCCCCTCACGAGGAAATTGTAGCCTGCAATGAGGTCTCTCCTCACTCTTCTCCAGGCTGAACAGACCAAGTGACCTCAGTCTCTCCTTGTAAGGCTTCCCCTCAAGGCCCTTCACCATCTTTGTTACTCGCCTTTGGATGCTTTCTAACAGCTTGACATCTTTTTCATATTGTGGCACCAGAACTGCCCCCAGCACTTGAGGTGAGGCTGCCCCAGAGCAGAGCAGAGGGGACACTCCCCTCCCTTGCCCGGCTGGCCATGCTGTCCCTGATGCCCCCAGGACAGGGTTGGCCCTCCTGGCTGCCAGGGCACTGCTGGCTCATGTTCAACTTGCCATGGACCAGGACCCCCGGTCCCTTTCCACAGGGCTGCTTTCCAACTTCTCATTCCCCAGTCTGTCTGTACATCCAGGGCTGTCCCATCTCAGGTGCAGAATCCGGCACTTTCCCTTGTTGAATTTCATATAGTTGGGGATTGCCCATCTCTAATTTGTCAAAGTCTCTCAGCACAGCCTCTCTGCCTTTGAGGGAGTCAACAACTCCTCTCAGTTTTGTATCATCTGTATCATTTGCTCAGTGTCCCTTCCAGTCCTGCATCCAAGTCACCTATGAAGATGTTGAAGAGCACAGGGCCAAGGATGGAGCCCTGTGGAACCCCACTGGTGACAGATCCCCAGTGTGATGTCAGCCCATTCACTGTAACCCTTGTGCCCCACCTGTGAGCCATTTGTTCACCTATCACATGATGTGTTGTTTGTCTGGGAGGATCCTGTGAGAGACAGCATCCAAAGGTTTACTGAAATCCAGAAAGGTCACATCAGCTGGCTTCCCTTGGTCAACTGCGTGGGTTAACTTTCTGTAGAAGGAAATCAAGTTTGGTAAGCAGGACTCTCCTCTCATGAAGCCATGCTGGCTGTGACCGATGACTGCATTGTCTTCCAGATGTTTTTCAACACCTCCCAGGATAATCCTCTCCATAACTTTACCAGGCGCAGAAATGAGACCAACTGGTCTGTAGTTTCCAGGGTCCTCTTTCTTGCTCTTCTTGAAAACTGGGACAACACTAGCCAGCTTCCAGTCAGCTAGGACCTCTCCAGATTCCCAAGACTGCTCAAAAATCATTGAGAGAGGCCTTGTGATGGCATCAGCAGCTTTTTAAGTATTCTCAGATGAATCCCATCAGACCCCATAGACTTTCAGCATCCAGCTGGAGCAGCAGTTCCCACACAGCTTGAGAGTCAACTGGGAGTTTATCATGCTCACAGGCATGGTTCTCCAGCTCAGGGCGCTGGGACCCTCCTAGCTTGTCATTGGTATTGAAGGCAGAGGTAGTTGTTTCCATTCAGAAATCAAACATATGTAGATGTTCTAACATTTTAGATATGTTTGCTTTGCAAGTTACTGAAAAAACACTGTTTATATGAAGAATAGAAATGACAGAATTATAGAGAAAAAAAATCCAAAATCATTTAGTCAGTCCACATGCTATTGTTAATAATATCTTTAACAATCGTACTTGCCATAATTTTGGAATGGAAGTTAATGAATTAATTTTTCCACTAAAACATATTTTCTATTTTGAACAGCTTTGTCTGTGGATGAGAATTATAAATTAAGACTATTTAAAATTCTGATAAATATTTTTGTTAGGATCATTCCAATGACCTGGAGGATTTGGGGTATTTTTATTAACATGTCTGACATGTTCACATCTGCTGTAGTAAGTGTAGGAAATCTAGTTCCCATATTTAGCTAATATACAAATTATTGTGTAGGCAAAGAGGGGGAAAGTCATTACAGAGGGATTTTTTCAAAGAAGCTATTAGTTCCTAATTGCATTGCTCATTTGAAACCATAAAGGCATATAATGGTGGGTAACTTACTGAAAGGTAGCTCAATTAAACCCATTTATTTTATCTGGAGTTCAAAATGTTTGTTTTGGTTTTGGTAACTTAGCAGCCTAAAGTATAGGCAGTATATTCAAATTCTTTTAAGGGTCTGATTTTTTTCAGAATTGTTCATTTTGATGGTAAGTTGCTGTGTAGATTTCCCTAGAACAGCATCTCTCAGATTTTATCTAACTAGACATCTTTGGTTTTACAGAGCCAAATTAATTTTATGCTGATATGTTTTTTGGACAGCTCAAGAGACAGACCTTTAATCAAATGCAAAATATTAATGTATTCAAAGCATTTTGTCTTTTATAAAATATGATCCCAGACAGTCTGGCTTGGAATCAGACAGAGCAGATGGGATTTTCTGTCGCTGTACTAAAGACAACTCTTTTTTTCCAAGTTAGATACAAAAGAAGGTGGAAAGCTGCAGTAGAACTGTATTTTGTAGAGAAATTTACCCCTAGACAGAGGCTTTAAGACTTGAAGTCAGGAGGGCTTCTTTATGCAAACAAAGATTCATAGGTAAGTTTTGATAGGACTAATGCTTTGTTGGCTCCTAGGACATCTTGGGTAATTTTTTAATAAACCTTTCAAAACATTAGTGAAGTGAACAAATCTAGTAAGGTCTAATTTTGGTCTCTTTTGCCTGTTAACGAGACAGATTCTTGACTAACAGCCTCCAGTCTTTCTGTTCGCATCCTTCAAAAACCTTTGCAGCCGTGATTCATATTATGTACAAGGACACCCACTTATGAGTCAGAACCAGCTAGAGAATATCCCACCGCTGTGGCTGACAGACCAGCCCCACATGTCAGCACTGGGAACCTAATGAACCGGGAATCTGCTCACTGCTCCCCGAGCAGAAGAGTGAAAGGTGACTTTGAGCAAATGGTTACAAATGGCATGAAGGAAAATGACCAAATCTAGAAGGTTGAAAACAACATAGAAGCAGAAGATGAAAGATTATGTAGCTGTGTAATTAAATATGTAAGCTGGAAAATAAAAACAAAAATTTAAGTCTTCCCTGTTGCTTTGATGCAGTGGGATGTGAGTAGAAAATACATGTGTCATGTGGTTTTTTGGTGTTTTCAGTTGTTCTCTCCTGCTTCCTTCCCAGTCAGTCCATTGTCTTAACTTCTACTTCCACTTTTGCAGGTGAGAAGCAAAAATTTGGCTATGACCGGTCAGGATATGACGTGGAGGAGTCTGATGGTGGCGATGAAGATGAAAATGACAATGAGGACGATGATGAAGACAGCCAGGCTGAGTCAGTGCTATCCACAACGCCCTCGGTGACGGCCAGCCCCCAGCACCACCCCTCTCGCCATGGCCTGCAGGATGCCACCAGCACCGACGACGACATCAGGTTCCCAGACTGCTTCACTGGGGCTCACACGGACTCCATGGATGGTCTCCCCAAAGCGCTGCTGACCAAGATGACTGTCCTTAGCACAGTGCAGTCGGTCAGCAGGACCTCCAGGTCGCCAGCAGAGTCCACCCATCAGGAAGCACATGAGAACAAAGCCCAGGAGAGAGGAGTGGGTCCCTGCAGTGCTGATGCGGCACTGACGGACATCGCTCCTGCATCTCCAGGTCGCCAGATGTCTGTGGATTACCCTGATCCAGATACAACCTTGAGCCACTCCTTGATATCAACTGCAGCTCTTACAAAGGTAGGAGTGTTTAAAACCAGGGACAGAGTAGGATTTTAAGTCCTCCTTCTAAAAAGATATTTTTGGAGATTTTTCAAAGATCAAAATGCTTGCCTTTCCCTTCATTCTTAGAATTCTTGGTGATGAGACTCTCAGGAGAGTTAAAATTAATCCCAGCACAAATATGTAGGACTGTAGACACAAGGATGTTGAAGGAACATTGCTTTTCAAATTCTTTAATTTGATTGTATTCTTCCTGAAAGGTTTAATTGTAATGTGGTGATTTCAGCTGATGTTTGGAGCTGGTAGATTGTATTACAAATCAGAAGGAAATAGGTGGAATGAACATATGGTGGTGGTTATGAAGTTTTCAGGGAAAGGTGATAGAATTCAGCAATCATTTCACTCTGAAATATGATGGTACAATCATTGGTAATTCCAAAGGAAAATTAATCTAGTCCCAAAGTTTTTTGCCTTATCACTAAAAAAAATGGTGCAATTGTTTATCTGTCCTCCAAATCTGCTTAATAGTAGAATTAGAAAGAGCACCAGATGTTCAAGGAAGCTAGGAGATTGCCCTTGCACAATAACAAAAGGAGAGATGAACACAGGACCAAGACCTGAGTTCCCAGTGCTCTCAGCTTTTCTCCAAGCTGAAAGAAGATTTTAATCAGAAAAGGATGGATTTTGCCCTTGCACATGTTAGACACACAACTTTTCAAAGCAGTGTGCAGAAAGATGAGGTCAGTCTGTGTGCGGGTCTGTGGGAGCGTTCAGTAAATTTGGCAACTTTTTTTTTAAAACTAGGAAACCACAAATGAAACCATGAAACCATGAAATCACAGAGGGAAGTGGCAGGTGCTGAGCCTTTTTCAATTCAGCAATGGCTTTAATTGACTGTGATGGGGACGCTACAAGTCACTTACCAGACTGACCCTAAAGATATCTTTTGGAAGTTTTGAATTCTTGCTACAGACCATGAAGGCATTCGAGCTTTTCAGAATAATGCTCAGAAAAATGAGATGCAAAGTAGTTTAATTAAAGGGTAATCAAAGCACTGCCTTCTCCATGATGAATGCGGTATTTAGAAATATTATATAGAACCATACAATCATTTAGGTTGGGAAAAAATCTTGAGATCATCAAGTCCAAGCCTAAACCTAACTGTGTGCAGTTATTGAAAAAAAAGTAGCAGAAAATTTTCAAGAGCATAAAAAGTAAAAATTTCATCTGTTTTAAGTACTTAGTGGCTTGGTATTTTCTTTGAAAATTTACACTACTGGATTTTTTTGCAGTTTTAACATAGCAAACTGTTGACATGGAGAAACAGTAAAAATTATTGCTGCATTGTATTGTTAGACACAGGTTCATCCCTGCTTGTAGAAAGTGTGAGTACGTATGGCAAATGTAAATTGGAGCAAGTTTGTAGTGTGACAGAGAATAAAATGAAGTGATCTCTGATCACTGTATATGCCTACCATAAAATGGATAGAGTCGTATTTTGGGTTTAGGTTCCATTGTTGCCAATAGATACCAGAAGGACATTGAACTGAGTTTACTCCCTCATTAAATAGAACCACTGAAGCCTCAAGTAAATATTCATGCAATTAAAAATGTTGAACGGTGTTCATTTATATAGCTCTAATAATTGTCTACATTAATATATTAAAAAAAAAAAAAAAAAAGAAGGCATGTAAGTAATACGAGGAAGTAATTTCTTTCCAGATTTT
>VYZR01094764.1:30337-44106 GCA_013400675.1 Oxylabes madagascariensis
ATTTTTAACGGTGTTTATTTATATAGCTTTAAAAATTGGCTACATTAAAATTTTAAAAAAAAAAAAAAAAAAGAAGGCATGTAAGTAATACGAGGAAGTAATTTCTTTCCAGATTTTCTTTTCCTTTCCCAGACCAAAAGAAGCATCAGCCTTGTGTCTCCAGTGGTTAATCTACAGTCTGTTCCTATTGTGAATGGCTGTGGATCCCAGTTCTTACAATTGAGAAAAGGAGTCAACACAGCTCAGGAAGGCTGTTGCACATTCCTTCGAAAGCATCCATACCAGTTTATCAGGATCTCTTGTGACGTGTCCGTTCTGAGAAAGATGTTGGATTCTTTCTCACCACCCATCTTCTCATTTAGACTGGTCGGCACTGCATAGCCAGTTAATCATATTCTCCCTTTGCCAATGCATTTTCTATCAGCAGATTTCAAAAGCATTTCTGTCTTGTTTTGAATTTTTTGCCTACTCTAGAGAATTTTTATTAATTAATGTATAATAATTATGTAATTAATTACAGTTAATACTGTAAAAACTAAGTAAGGTTGCACCAGTGTGTGTGATGAATGTGCCTAAAATGAAAAGATAACCGTGAGATTGCAATTGCACTTTCAGACTACTCATTTTAGGTGGTTCTAAGAAAGGAGTTGCAAGCCTTGGTCAGTAACAGGCTGTAGGAAAAGAAAAGGGAGGATAGAAATAGCATTGTATATCCAGGTGTGTGCACCAAATAAATCACAGTGAGCTGAAGCAGCAACAGGATGTGGGTCCCACATCTCACTCCAGTATCCACCCATCACCTCCACCTCTGCAGGAGCTGTAGTTGTCAGCCATCTCTTGTCATTGCATACCCCGTCTGCCACATTAGAAGCACCTATGACAAATGTGCCATGATGCTGCCTCTGCCTGCCAGAGGCTGTAATGTCTTCATGAGAGGAACCCGGTGCATCAAAAATGCCATCTTATGCTTATTTAACCTTCTTGCCTGGGGTGATTTCCACATGAAACAGTTCTGCAAAGCCTTCTCGCTACTTAAAACACACATGCAAGAGATATTCAGAAATGTTTTTGAGCACTAGTGGTTGAGAGAAATTAGGCAAGAATAATTAGGGGAGGAAAATGCAATTAGTGGGTGACGAAGGAGGTGGAAAAAGAAAGGAAGGAAATCAGTTCATTGTTTAAGCTGAGCACTATATACTATGAGCCATTTTGTTGTTCTTTCTTAAAAGGGGGCATGGGAAGCACTCCCAGCTCCCTTGTGTTTTCATGTCACTGAAGGACAGCGGTGTTGCCACATTAACACACCTGTGTGGTTCTCTCCCAGGGCACGCCCTCCATCCGCTCCCCGTCCTCGCCAGCAGACCGCAGCATGCCAACAACGGCACCATCACCCTACACCGAAATCCCGGAGGAGAAGCCGGCTGCTGAGCCAAGAGCTCCCCAGACTCATCTCTTCAGCCACCTGCCCCTGCACTCGCAGCGGCAAGCCAAGGCTCCCTACGGCATGGCGCCAGTCGGGGGCATCCAGGTGGTCCCTGCCGGCCTGGCCACCTACTCCACCTTTGTTCCCATCCAGGCGGGGCCGGTGCAGCTCACTATCCCAGCTGTGAGCGTGATTCACAGAACTACCAGCGCCCTTGGCGAGGCAGGCGGCACAGCTGCCGGCACCACCACAAATCCCATGGGAGTCGCCGAGGTGAACAGCGTGGTGCCGTGCATTCCCATCGGCCAGGTGAGCGTGCCGGGCATTCAGGGGCTCGGCGCGCCCAACCTGCAGCCTCTGCCGCCGCTGGGCATGGAGACAGTGAACATCCTGGGCCTGGCGAACACCAACATCGCCCCGCAGATGCGCCCTCCGGGAATTACCCTCAACGCCGTGGGCCTCCAGGTGCTGACGGCTGGCGCGGCCCCGCAGGGCACCCCCAACCCACAGGGACACCTTCCTGGCCTGCAGATCCTGAACATCGCCCTGCCCACCCTCATCCCCTCCGTCAGCCCCGCCGGCACCGAGGGGCACGGAGCCTCTGAAACACCCACCGCAGGCTCCAAAGCCGGCGAGGTCCAGCTGGAGCCAGCTCCTGTCGGCTTCCCCAAGGCCGAGGCCGGCCAGGCCGGCCAGGATGCTTCTCCTCAGGCGGTGGCTGGCAGCCAGCGGTACGGCGGGAAGAGCCATCCCGAGCCCACCCCACCGACCAACCCCAGTGGTCCCGGGAAGGCTGATCCTGAAAAGACTGACCTCGCGAACCCCAGCAAGCCAAAGCGTGACCTCCCTGCCCTCCAGGTGAAGAGGGCTGCCCCGGCAGAGCCCCGCTCCAAGGTGAATCCCAGCACGTTAACCAAGTCCCCAGTCCACCGAACTGTCACCCCGGACAGACAGGTACCCAGGCCAGCCGCCCCGCCCCAGCGGCAAAACACGGTGCAGTTTAGTGATGGCAGCAGTGACGATGAGGATAGACTTGTAATAGCGACCTAGTTTTTGTTTTTCATTGTGTTTTTATTTTTAGGGTTTTTTGGGTTTTTTTATAACACTTGCAAGTTTCTTTGCAAACCTTCCTTTCCTTAAAGCACATTTTTCTGACACAAACCCATTACTAATCTTCGTGCAATCATGAACTCTTGACCAATAATTGTCGTTTCTTGTCAGCTCCAGCCATTTTTGTACATGTTGTATAGACGATTGTGCCTTTTTGGAGTTTTATGTTTAGAAACCTGTACAGATTGTTGAATATATATATATAAAATATATATATATAAAATATGTATATTAAAACCAGGTAGTTGCTTGTGTTTAGTAAGTAAACATCCTATGTCAAATAAAAGATTAAATTATATGTTGCACTGTTAAATGTAAATTTTTATGGCTGTGGGACAAAGTTTCTGTGTACAGATCTAGTATGTAAAACTCCATATTTATTGTATCCATATTAGTCCTGGAAAAGGGTCTGTCCATCCTTCTTGTGTAAGACGGTAGCTTTACACTTCAAAGAGAAATACAGTATCTGTGTTGCAAAATATTACAGTAAAATTTTATTTACTGACTTTACCATTGCTTATGTTGTGCCTTCTTGATGCAGCCCAGTAGCTAGAGAGGTGCTTGACTTTTTCCTTTCAGTGCCCTTCCAAGCTGGTTCAGCTTGAAAGGATCTGGTGGTGGTAAAAGCCCCTGTGGTTTCACCTGCCATGGGAGAGAAAGTAACTCATCAGGCTTTACTTGGAGTAAAATCTTCCATTTCAAAACATCCAGCAATTGCAGAGTGGGGAGGGAGTCCCTCAGCTTTCTGTAGAGTGAGCATCCACCCACTTCGTGTTTTTTTCCTAACTAAAATTTGAAGACTTGCCTGAGGGAAAATGGCAAAAGGGTTGAGATGAAATATTTTTTTTATTTGTAATCTTGAACTATAAAAACCACTTTTTACTGACATTAAAATGTTGTTACACAAGAAAGGAATAATTCTTTGTGTGTTAATTGCAAAATCCGCCATACAGTTGGTGAAAATGCCACTGCTGTAATGAGGATTTGGCATTACTGATACCATCAACCTCTTACAAGACTGCGTTTCAGGAGATCTTCATTTACAGGTGGACAAAGCCATTTTCTTCCTAAATACAACTTTGTCTTATTCATGCAGGGAAAGAAGAAGGGACTAGAGGTTTTACACAGAGTTAATGTGCCATTTTAACAACAAACCTGTCATACTGGGCATACAAAACATGGATGGATCCTGGAATAATGAAATTTAACACTCCTCTGTTTGCACGTAGTGAAAACCATGTAAAATTATCACTGAATTGTTGAGGTGTTCCAACTATGGCAGGAGACACGTCTGACAAGTTACAGGGCTACACTTTCCTGAAGTTTCAAATTGACTTGGGATTCATGCTGTAATTTTTAAGTAGAGTTGGTTTCCTGCTGTGTTCTTTTATCACATTACAGAAGTTTTTATAACCTCTTTAATAGCCAAATTCCAGGAGGAAATTGGAAGGTGTAAATTAAAAGCATGATCACCTTTATGGAATTAACAAGGATGAGCACATACTAAACAACTGGAAGAAAGGGACAGGAAGCAAATCTGGAAAAAAAAAAGGGAGTGAACTTGAATGTGAGCTGGGCTGCACTGATCACAGATTTACACCTGTATCCATCTCAAGGAAGTAATTCATACCTTGCACTGCTCATATTCAAAAGCAGCACTATCCTAGATCCATTTTTAGCTTTCCACTGGCTTTTGTACAGTACTCACATTGTACTTATTACATTATTCCATTACGGTGTGTTGTAAAACTGTAGGCGATGTTGAATGAGCTTTATTAACTTCAGAAAGAGCACTTCAGTACCAGAAAGCCATTTCTATTACTCGTGATTATCAGGCAATTGTACTAATCTAGCAATTAGAAACACACACACTAGAAAGGGGAAATTACTCCCGTCTCTGACATGAATGTGCAGAACCTCACTGAGGGCCTGAGCGCCTGAACCACCAAGCACTTTCAACTCACATTGAATTTAATGAGAGTTAAGAGTCCTTGGCTCCCCGCAGTGCCAGACTTCAAATTTGTGTCTTAACGTGCAACCCCTGTGTGAAGTGTCACTGTGCATTTGTATGTTCTCTTTATAAGTGTAGTGGTGGTGTCAACGTGTCTTGTACTATCATCATTTATACCTATGTGAAATTACCCCAACCAGCCAAAGCTAGAACCAAAACATTGCCGTGTTACATGTGCTTTGAGAGCCAGAAGCTTTTTCTAGCAAAATCAGGTGACGGTTTGCAGTTAATGAACTCAAGAAATTTTGCATTAGTTTTAGCTCCTTTGAAATGGACACCTACCAGCAAACTAGAACTATGGTAATTAATTTGACCATATTTGTCTAAAGCATGACCAAAAAAAGATGACAGAATCAGATACCTTTACAGCAAAGTAAAACTATCTCCAAAATTTTGAATGCAATCACAACTTACTACCATTTCCCTGAGTTTTATAAGGCAGCAGTGGGTAAGGAATTGCCGTTGCACATGCCCCTAAGTCCTGATTTTACTAAACTCCAGAGATGTACTGTATACACATCTTAAATATTAACTTGACAAGCAATTTCTGGTGTGCTCATATTCTGCTCAGGATTAATTCCAGGAAGTCTCCAATTTAACAGAAAATTCAGCCTGGTGAATCGAGTGATCTACATCTGTCTTTCCTATTCTAGGTGTTTTGAAGACGTCAAGGGCAAGAGATGGAAGCATATCTTGAAGAGTAAGAATGACATGACAACAGATATGTCATAAAGAGGAATGTTAAGACATGTCATTTGGTAAGTTCACATCAGGACAGTAGCGAGAAAGGACCAAGAGAGTGGGCACTGATTCAGCTGTATGGCCCAGAAGATGGGAGTTGCTTCTGGGGATGTAAAGCTGCAGGTCAAGAGATCTGAGGACAAATACTGAATCATCACTCAGGCAAAGCAGATAACCCACATTTGAAGAGGAACTCTACTCTTAGCAGGTAGTTGCAGATATATCTAATGTTCACATCAAGGCTGAAGGAAATCACAGTTTTCTAGAAGACTGTTGTCCTGAGTATTACACTGTTTCCCTTCCCTCTAGGATGTTTCCAAATGGATATTCCTTGGGTTGCCTCTACAGCTTGTGCAAAAAGAAGAAGAAACAAACTAGGAGTGTGACCAGACCTGAGAGAAGGTTAAACTCTGTACCTCTCCTCTGTTAGTGCCTGTAACCAACATCTATAAATATATCAGCACACGCAGGTGTCCTGGATGAGCACAAGCCTGTGACTACTGCGTTAGCAATTACATTTTCATTCTGAATTAATTACTTTTGTTTTAAATTGTGTTGTATCTTTTATTGTCTGGTCCAGCGTCATCAGTGATGGGGAAATCACATTCCCCTTCACACAAGGATCCTTCTGTTCAAAGCAGTAGCAAACATCTCAGAGACCTGCCAGTGTGGGATTAGGCTGCTTTTCAGATGGTGTGAATTATCACAGCTGAATTGGAGTAAATAACACCAGGCTGTTTACTCAGGGATCAGTTTTTAACAACTCTGTCAGACACCCTCTGGCAAATCCAGCACAGCTGTTTAAACATTAAAAGGCCAGAACAAGTGTTGCTCCTCAGTGTACCCAGGCACACTCTGGCATCTTCTCACAACCTATTTGCATCAGGAGGGTGCAAGCAGGTGCCAGCTAAAGGCTGGGTACAAATGCAGCCAGAGTACAGACATGGAACAGTCAGCTTCTGTGGGATCCATGCAGATGCTTCCCTGTGATCTGCCAAAAGCCCTTACTAGAAGAAGCTTCGACCAGTGGCCTGTAGCTCTTTCAACCTAGACCTTACTTGGTTTCTCGTTGCAATACACGATGTTTGCTGGTGATGTGGGTACCTGATTTTGGAGGCAGCATGTCCATGTAATAACAATAATAATGGGTTTGGAATGTGAACTCTATTAAATGTGTCTGTGTTTCCCATTGGGGCTTTAATTGGCTACAGCATGGCCTACCTGTCACTTCTTAGGTCAAGAGCTAAACCAGAGACAGACATGTTCAATGTTCCTCAGATCTCTTGACCTGTAGCATTACATCCCTAGATGCAACTCCCAACTGCTGGACCACAGCTGAAACAAAGCAAACTTTGTAGGGCCAGGGATGTTCTGGCCTGCTTTGGTTACTGCTGCTGTACACGCCTTTGACCCTTTCTTTCTCAAGTAATTTGCTGAGCTTCAGGTTGCTGTAAATTATGCCCTGAGGCTAGAGCAGCCCACAATTGGTCCATATCAGCCAGTCCCCTGCCAGAAAGTCTGACAGCAGTGTTTTGCATACAAATTTTAGTGCCCATCACATGCATTTCATCTCAGACAACCTACGTAGGCTGAACACAATATGGCCCACCTCAAAGCCAGAGATGTACCATGAAACAGACATACCATGCCTTACACTTAGCTAAACATTCTGTATGGTTTCTTAACAGATTTATCTTGCCTTGGGTTTACTGACATGTGGTTAAACAGAATATAAAATTAATTTGTCACTATATAACTTACTCAGAAGTCCTCACTAAGCTTTCATAAACACTGTAGTTTAAACCTGTAAACTGCCTTTCAAACATGTGTTTAACATTGGGACAGTTTCATCAAAACAAAGTAAAAAATCCTCAGTTTTAGCATGAGTGACTTGCCAAGAGCCATGGAAACCAAACAATCCACAAGTGAGAGTGCTCACTCAAGATACCTTCAGCTGACTTATCTGATGGGCCACTGCTTCAGTTGCTTTGGAAAGATCCTCTGAGACCAGTACGACCGTCTTATAGCAGGGAATCCTTTCCTTGCTTTCCCGGTTTTTCATGCAAGCAGGAAGTGTCACGTGTCTTAGGTGACTTCTGGCCAGTCGCTAATTGTGATTGTTACATTAAGAATTACTGAAAAAAACATGGCTAGAATTGTCTTCCCATGTCTTAGGGAAATTTCTGTTCTCTGTAAGGAGTGTCAGATGGTCTTTTTAGATGATACCTAAAACACTGAAGACTAACACCATTTCTGGGTTATATCTTTGAGGATAGGACCCCTGTCTTAGGTCTAGACACTGGACTGCTGATTCTGTTACTGTCTTAAGATGAAAACAAGCTACTTTAAAGTACTTCAAATTGATTATTAGGTAATTTTATATGAAATGTTCGTGGGTGGATGAGCATACAGCCTGTAATTCATTGATTTGATGTTCATGTTTTGTTCCATGAATGTTACATCAAAAAAAAAAAAAAAAAAAGGTGTTGTTGCCATTTATGTTTGTCCGTACATTTCTCCTCTTTATACTGAGCAGACTACTCAAAATGCTAGGAGGTGACTGGTGATTTTCAGATGTTCCATGAGATCTAAGGAAACAATGCTAGCTGAAAGATGGCAAGGCTTTACATTCCTATGGTTCAGTCATGGAAACAAAACTTAGAGTTCTAAGATGAGTCAATTAGCTAGGCATGCTTAGTTTTCTTTGGTAATTGTAGGCTTGTTTTCCCCAATAAGGTCAAATGTTAAGGCTTGTTTGGTTTTGTGACTCTTTAGTGTATTTGAAATCCATTACCATTCGTGAGGCATTTGTGCTGGAAATGGGCCAAGTGAAGGCTGTTTGTAAAGTCAAATGCCCCCAGCATTTCCTCTTTTTGTTAAGTTTAGGCAGTTACAACATCCCCTTGGGCTTCAGAAGTTCCATTTGCAGGTCGTTCAGATCTAAGGTGTTTTGGTGTTGGTACCTAAATACCTTAGGGTTGGATTCCTCCTTTTGAGAAAGAGAGCACGTGACACAGGTGACAGTTCCATCTCCTATAATGAATAATAAGCTCTCCATTAAAATCACTGACGGCTAAGAGCTATTTGCCACCCCATCATCTTCCTGCTCCAGATCCAGGTATGGAAGTGAGTTCAGAGCCCTCTTGTTGGCATAGGACTCATCCCCACTGCAGCCCTGCTTTCATGAGGGGCTTTTCACCGAGTGCTTGTTGAAGTCAAGAGTGACCCCTGGACGTGAACATGCAGTGAGGGACACAGCATGGAGGGAGCATCACTGAGAACATCCGCCCACCTCCCCAGAGCACAAGGACAAGGTGCACCAGGAGGGATTTTGCTCAGTGCTAGGCCTTGTGCAGGAGCAGATTTTGAAAAAGGAGTTTGTCTTCATTCCAGGGGGGTTGGAATAGATGACCTTTAAAAGGTCCCTTCCAACTCGAACATGATTCTATGAACAGGACCTACCCAGACCTGAAGCACTTGAGTGGAAAGCCATCATCTTGAGACTTAACCCTTCCCATCCCTTATGATCAAGGCAAATCAAGTCAAAATGAAGGATTAAAAGGCATCTTTTGACAGAAATTTTTTGACTAATCAGAAGGAATTTTGACGAGAAGCCTAAATTCCATTTGAACAGAAAATTACTACATCCCCTGATTCTGCTAATGCTCAAACATTCCCATCCTGAGCAGCTGCCCTTCTGGCACCCAGCTGTCCTGCACAGGATCTAACAAGGTACTATCCTTCAGGAACACTATGTCCAGAGTGATCATACACTTTGTACAACCCAGTCACAAGGGCTTCATCCTGAACACGGGAACATGAAGAGGAGGAGATGGTGCTGCCCATTTCTTCTACGCTCAGCTACCAATACCACAGTGGTGGCAGTCTCTGCCACCAAGAGGCACCGGAGAAGATGCAGGCACCATCCTCTAGTGCAGCACCAGCTCCCTCATCGCCAGGAACTACACAGCAAGGGAGGTGATGTCCCTCAGGTCCCGGGGTGAAAGGGCACCTCCATTAGTTACACCTCCTTCCCAGGAGGCTGCTCCAAGCTGCTGTGCTCTGGCCAGGCCAGCTGCAGGCACTTGCTGGCAGAAACGAGACCAGGAGAGAAGGAAGAGGGAAAGAAACCAAGCTGCAAGACAGAGAAAGCCAGGGAGCCATTGTAACCAGGCTGTTGGGCTGTTTGGGCACAGGAAGGCAGCTCTTGTATTTCAGACCTGTTTTACCCAGTGTAAGGTGTGTCCATGGTTTGCAAAAACAGTCTAGGTGCCAGAACAGAAGCAAATGTTGAAACAGGGCCTCTTTGCAAAACAGAAGTCATGTTTTCATCTGGACACCAGACAGTTTTGCTCCACCAGACAATCAAGTGGGTGGTTCAGAAACCATTTTTGACACTTAGAGGTTTAAATTTTGTTTCTCTCTTTGTTTATTCCCATACCTGTAATGATCTGTGGTGCTTTTCTTATTTACAGTGTTTCAGAGCAAGAGCTCACACAGCTAATGCTGATTAATTCTGCTGGACTGGGCAACTGGCTCCCCTGTGGATATCCTGTTTTCCCGTGAATCATCACTCCTTCTTGAGACATCCTCCAACTCAGATCAAAGGTCCCGAATGTATTAGATATGAAGACATCAGACAGCTCAAACAGATTAGGAAAGACACACACACAAAGAAATGTGTCCCAGCTTCTCCCTCCTGTCCTGCTGAAAACTGGCACAGTGAACGCAATCCTAAGCACTTGTCATAAAAAGTAGAAAGACAGAAGAAAGAAAAAGAGATAAGAAAAAAGAAGAAAAACTGAGAGACTTTGGGAAGGTAGTTTACCCAAAGACTTCTGCAAATTGTCCTTTCTAGGTATTTGCACTTTTGTACTTGCTTAGTTCTCCCTTGCAGTTGGGAGCTCTTCAGGCCAGATCCTCATCTGATGTAAAATGACGTCTGTGAGTTTCAGCAAGACCTGCACCAACTGCATCAGCAGGGGACTTGGGACTATCCTTTTAAGCACTGAGCCTTGCCTACAAACACAAAAATTAAAGGAACATGAACACCTGTGGTCTGTTTTTTCAAATTTATGTAGTCTGCTATGTCCTCTGTGGTTTAATTCAATTTTCCACATAGCTACATGAACAACTGAAAGTGTCCTGTACCAGTGAAATGCCAAAACCTGAGGTCACGAGGTCAAACTAGATTATCTTAATAGTCTCTTCTCCCCTTGCAATCATTGCACAGAGGTTTTATCTGATAAAGGAGTTAGTCTTTATTTCAGCAATGTTTGATCTTGAAGATTACACAAATAATTAGTCTTTTAAGCTTCTGAGCTTTTTTAAAATAGAATTTTAAACTCTCCTTTTAATGGATGCTTTTTAATCCTTATGTTTAGGTGTAAGAGCCATGCTTGATCTAAGATGACAGACAATGTGTTTGGATAGTCAGAAGGCCATTTTTATGGGAGTGTTTGAGCAATGCATTGTGTTTTTTCAAGAAGCTCTTCTTCCAATCAGTGGAAAGAGCTGACTGAGGGATCAGAGGACAGTCTTTTGCTGTCATTAAGTTTGTATCAAAGGAAGATAGGATGTGCCACTCTTACATCTTAGGGTGGACTGTGCCAGGCTTTTTTTCAGTCCTAGACTTCTAACTCTTCTTGTATCCTTCTGCACTTGGAGGGGAAAAGAAAACCTTTTAACCTTATGCACTGTGAAC
The DNA here is from genome assembly GCA_013400675.1 of Oxylabes madagascariensis. Taxonomy (NCBI): domain Eukaryota; kingdom Metazoa; phylum Chordata; class Aves; order Passeriformes; family Timaliidae; genus Oxylabes; species Oxylabes madagascariensis. The sequence continues at coordinate 41,327 of VYZR01094764.1, forward strand.
ACTCACTTGAAGGCAGTGAAGGAAAGAATACCCAGCAGGAATACACTCTGCAAACACTCAGCAAAATCATTAGATCTGCATAATGAGGTCTTGGCAGAATAAAGGGTGGTGGGTTTTAATCCAGACTGTAGTTTGTCCAAGTCCCTGGGTGGAGTTCAGCTGTTTATGTTTTCTTTGAGGAAAAATGTCCTCAAGGTCTGGTGCTGAGTTGTTCTTTGCCTCCAAAAAAAAACTCTGATGTGGGAGTATCGGCATATGGCAGGGTTGTGAGAGGCATGTGAACTGAGCCCAGAGTTTGCCCCTTGATGCAGCTCAGGCAGCCATCAGGGCCACTGCAACCACCCAAAGGAGGTGGGACTGGGTTTGAAGGAACAAGGGCCAAATGACATGAAAAATATTAACCTTCTGCATAGAAAGAGAAACCTCACTGTCCATTGCTGAGAATAAATGGATAATCTTTTTTATTTTCAGTATCAGTGGAATTTCTGTTGTTTCCATGACTTTCCCCCTTTATTTGGACCCATGTATGCAATACACATGTACTTAGAGATGCAGTGGAAATAGTGATGGATAACATCATTTTCCAGCATTTGAAAGAGGAGGGAGGCAATTGTTGGTATGTCCAATCTGGAAAGCAGTAGAAATACCACAGCATATGCTTGAAACTTTGCTAAGCGTGTAGGACATTAAACTAGATCCTTCACCTTCCCCAGATTCCTCCCTGTCAGTTCATCTGGGGCTGTGATGAGGGAGCTGGGGACTGCTGGCCTTTTACCCAGTGCTACCTTGTTCCTCAAAGGGTTCGGACTCTTATCTCCTCCTACTGGGGACCATTTACTGAGCACACCTTGTGTTCTGTATGTGCACGGTAATGCAATTTTGTCAGGCCCATCAAATCATACAATGCCTTGGGTTGGAAGGGACTTTAACAATCATCTCATTTCAACCCCCCATGCCATGTGCAGTGTTGCCCCCTTTGTGAAATACTGGCCAGACAGTAAAGCTGTCAGAGTAATGATGATGTCAAACCATCACTTCCCAGGGGGGATGTGGAGCCGGAGGTTGCATGTGTCTCACTAGCCATAATCTTGTGACTTTCTGGCATAGCATAAAAAAGAGAGCTGTCTGAGAAGGGGTTGGAATTTGATTGCTTTGGAAGGTGATGTGAAATACTTTTCAAATATTTGTTTGGACCAGAAAATTAAGAAAAAGAAGACAAAGCCTGGCCTCGGCATTGTCACAAGCAGTCTCCTACTGCCTTCAGGAAGGCCAGGATTTTGCTCATGGATTTTTAAGGCTGGCACAGAGACAGGAGCTTACAGCAGAGCGTGGGCATTTCTGGCATTGTGGGGATTGCTGTTAATGACACTGGAAAGTGATTTTTTTTCTTTTTTTTTTAACCTGGCATTGCTCCTGCGAGCAAATTAAAGTCTGATACATTCACATTTCTATGTGTCATTAACCCAGACACCTATTGCAGGGCCTAAAGCTTGTGGCTGCTGGAGAGATTAAATCCTACTAATGCGCTTTTCCTAACACACTGAGGGAATCTGGAGTCTCTCCTTTTGAAGCTGACTTGCTATTTTGACTAATTGCTTCTGGTAACAGTTAATAGCATTTTGCAAAGGCACTTCATCTGCTGACAGCAGATTGATGTAAGGAAGGGACACAGTTAACATTTCCAAAGGGAGCATCGGGAAACCCATTACCAGCTTCATTAATCTGTTAATAATAAAATTAAAGTACAAATAAAATGTGACAAATTGAGTTCTGTTGTGAAAGTCACTTTAACAGGAGGCTCTGAATAAAGGTCAAAACAGACTTTGATTTCTGCTGTATTCTAATAGTAGAATCAGTGGAGAGCATTGTAGAAACACTGTAATTAATCTGGCAATACTATAATTGTCCCCAAATGATACAGAGTTTGAGGAGTGGTTTTTTCTTTCCTTTTTCCTTGAGAACATGTACAAAACCTAGAACATAAAACTCTGTCACATAATATTTAAGTGCTAATCCAATTTCACAGGAAGCTTTCAACAATGTAGGTATGGTAGATAGGCATACTCTCACTGCCTGCCTTCTTGTGGCTGCTACATCAGTCAAAACTCAAGTTTACCCAACACAAGGGCAAAAGAGAGAAGAAAAGCCCTGGAGGTGTAGATCTTCTAACAGCTGTCAAAGAAATGAGGCTGACATTGGAAACAGGCTTCACCAGAGTCAATAAGCCTGATCAGACATCCCTTTTCTGGCAAGGATGGCATTGTCTTGCCAACCTTGTTTAAAATTAAAATGAATTTACTTTTAGGGTTATCCCCCAAACCTGCATTAGCCTTCCTAGCCACATTCTAGGTTAGCAGGATATCTTAATCTAGACTCTACTCTTAAATAATCCTTCTGCTAGGACCTTCAGCCAATATTGCAGAAAAAAAAAAACTGCTAAGAATGAGACTGATTCCAGTCTCTCCAAGGCACAGTGTGAACGGGTCCTGTAGAAAAATGTCCAATTTATCAAATTCCTTCTTATTACTGTTGAGCAATTGCCCCAAAAGCAGTCAGTCACAGAGCATAATTATGAGACACAGATGCAGTGAATGGAGGACTTCCTGCAGCCTGGCAGAGCAGCCTCTGCTGGGAGCACCTGAACCAAAGGCATGCTATTAAAGAGCCCAGCCAGGCAAGCAAATACATAAACATGTTAATGTGAAGTGTTTGAGGAGAATGGCTTATTAAGTCAGGCAGAATAACAATACAGAAAACCAATAGCTCTATTTTAAAAATCG
>VYZR01094788.1:15484-32170 GCA_013400675.1 Oxylabes madagascariensis
TTGGACAAACATAACTGTTATTCTTGTAGTGCTGTTGTTTATTCTGCTGTCGTACTTCACAGACAGCTGCAGATGCAACCAAAACTATTTTCTTTTTTCTTTAATTTGCTGTGGAAAAACAGTAATTTAAAGACTAAAACACCAGCAGTAGAAACAGCCCAACTACTCCATAGGGTTCAGACTGATATTTCTTTCTATTCTGTTTCTCAGTAGTCTTTTATAATTGCTGATTCGTAACACTGGTCTCCCATGGATTATTGGTCACTTGTCTCTCTTTTTTGTCTGAATGTGTATTTTATCGTTTTAGAGCCACGAACATTTCCATGGCCTGGCACAATGTAAATAGTCTCATGTGAATAAACAAGCCTATTTAGTTTGATTTTTTCTCTTTTCATGACATCTGGAAGGTGCAGCTACTCAGACAAGCAAACTCAGTTAGGAAAAATCTCTCCACCAGAAAAGGCCTAGCATGGACAACAACGCTGTGCTAATTTGTTGTTCATCAGACAGTTTCTCTGGCACTGCCAAACCCTAGAGACTAGGCTCAGAGGTTGGTGGTTATTGGGTTGTATGCTACCTGGAGGCTGGTGAGAAGCAGAGCACCACAGGGGTCTGTCCTGGGACCTTTCTATCTTTGTCAATCACCTGGAGGATGCAACACCGCTCACTCATCAGATGAGCAGATGGCACCCCTTGTCTGAAAGGGATCAGTGAGGAAAATGAGTCATGCCTACTTTCTTGGGAGCTTGCTGCTTTCAGAGACCAGGAGAAAAACCCAACACAAAATATTTGTATATATTTCAGTTCACCTTTTCCTCATTTCATTTCATTTCATTTCATTTCATTTCACTTGTAATGCAGATCAAACTGAATTCCTTAGCATAATTATTAGAAATTTGTATTACTCTCTACATCTGGATATTTTTTCTAATGTCTGGGTTTTCTAGTCTAATAGACTCTGATTTATGTGCTGTGTTCAGAATTATGCTTTTTAGATTAGCAAAGACTGCTTACAGCCCACAAAGTGAATCTGACTTCTGTAAACTGTTTATAGGATGCTTTAAAAAAAAAAAATTATTTGTATATATGGTATTCACCTATGTAAAAGTTTGACCATATCTTTAGTCAGAAATACATATTTTTTTAGGAGGATTAACATTTATGCTCTTTTTATTACAATTCTCGGTCAACATTTCCCTTGAAAATGATGGGAAAAATTTTGCATTTTTATTACCTTATTGCTTGTCATCTGCCTCTCTCCAAACGTATTTTGCACTTCCTCAAGCAGCAAGTGCAAAAGATGTGCCCAAATTTGTTAACAGGAAATGCAGAAGTCTCTTTTGCCTGTGTGAAATGTATTTCATGTCATAAAGATCAACTGATATGTTTAATTCATACTGCAAGTTTTAATCTGCTCATTTGACCTTTTTGGTACACTATCAATAGCACTGGTGCTTGAATAATGAATTTCATGTGTTCTAAGCACTAAGCTGATTTACAGACTTCACAGTGGGTTTAAAAAAGTGTCATGTTATTCAAGTGGTACTGAAAGAGAAGGATGAAGTGTTACGGAGGAAAATGATAAATATTGCCTTTAGCAAATGTCAAAGATACTGTGGCAAATACTTTGCAAGAAGATTGATGAAATGTTTCTCTCTTTTCTATAAAGTATAAAAAGAATTTTTCAGTGCCTTTTTATGAATCTTCATCTTTTTCGTATTTCTCATGTACGTACTGGAGTCTGATGTGTCCCAAAGTTTGGGCCTAATGTGGACTGATATTCAAATACAGTGGGAAAGATGCAATAAAGTCTGTGGGACTGTGTCTGTGAGGCAGGATTCTAGTGTTGGGGAGGGGGTGGGCAGCAGGAACAGTCTCTCTGAGTAGAGCTTAGGAGCTGCTCCCGTGTCAGTAAAAGCCAGTTCCAGTGAGACCCAACATGGATCCATCACTGCCTACAGCTGCACCCATCAGCGGCTGCTGCTTCTGAAAAAGGTATTGAAGGAAGGGTAAAAAATGTTGTGCAGCAACTCTGAGAGAGAAGTGAAAATATGTGAGAGATACAGCTCTGAAGACATCGAGGTCACTGTAGGGGGGAATGGGAGGTGCTTCAGGTGCAGGAGCAGAGATTCCCCTGCAGCCTGTGGTAAAGACCACGGTGAGGCAGGATGTCCACCTGCAGCCCATGGAGGAGCACAGCAGAGCAGATATCCTTACTGCAGTCTGTGGAGGATCCCGTACTGCAGCAGGCGGATTTGTCCCCTGCAGACCATGGAGAATCCATGCAGGAGCAGGCTCCTTCTAGGAACTCCAGCCTGTGGAGAGGGGCCCACACAAGAGCAGGTTTTCTGGCAGTAATTGCAGTCTGGACTGCTTCATAAGTTATCTGCTTGTTCTTACCTCAAGCCACTAGCTTTTCCATGTTATTTTCTCCCCCTGTGCTGTTGAGGATGAAGAGAGAGAGCAGCTGGGTGAGGACCTGGCATTCAGCAAAAATCAACCCACCACAAAGACACATGACATAAATATGCTGTTTAAGGATCAGATGGGGTGAAGGATGGACAAAAATTTAGAAAATCAACTTAATTTCAACTGGCTTCTGAAATGAGTAATTCCTGATCTGAGCAAGGTTAGAAGTGAGTGGATGTTGAATAGATGATGAACAAATATAAGATTTATTCACTTTTCCTCCTAACTGTGGAGACAGGTAGTTGTGATAGTTGGTGAATTAAAGAGCCTGCAATGAGAGGCCACAGGCTTTGTAGATTTATAAATACTCAAGACCAGAGTGAAGAAAGGTGTTGAAACACAGCCCATGCAACTTCTTTTCACTCAGCATTGAATTAAGATTTGAATTTATTTTACAATTGTCCAGTTGTGAGCAAATGCATGTTTGTAGCAAGACGCTATTTAATTCAACCTTAAGCTGTCATTGTGAGGTTGAGGAATATGCTGCCTTTCCCTTAGCAAATGCGATGCCCGGCAGGACTTGTTTAACATTACAAAGAAGTTTGTCCCCGAGATTAAACCGGAACCTGAACTCCTGCAGGATCCCACAGCTGCAATGATGATGTTGGGCTGCTCTTGGCACCAGTTCACCTCAATCATAATGAATAAAGCTATGCTGATGTTTTCACTGCATCTCTCCCCTGAATGTGTTCCCTGAATGAAGCAGAAGTCCTGAAGGTAATAACAAAACAGTTTATCTCCTTCAAAATCTGCATGGCAATGCATATACACAGGAGGGAGAGTTGCACAGATAAAGCCAAGTCAAAACCAAGCAATCTTCCCTCCGCCTTTTCTGGCTCTTCTATGCCCATCCTGAGGATCTTCCCACATTGAAAATGTTGCATTTAAATAAGTAAATTTCAATCATGATAATTAAAGATAAGTAATAGTTCCTCAGTAATCTGAAAAATGCTGCTGGAATTAAACACAGTGCAAAATAGCTTTTAAAAATAGCTTTAAAAAATTTAATCAACTCTTATAGTTTTACATTTGCGTATTTCAGTTTATGTTTACATATACATAAACACAGACATGCATGTGTATATACATAGAAAATATTATGCGTTTTCAGAAGTTGTGAGACTATCTCAGATCAAAAAATACTTTATCAAATATTTGTCCAATAAATACATTCTAGAAATAGTGTCTGTTTACTGATAACATTTAAAATAGCATCTTGATACCAGAATCAAGATAAAAAATGCTATAAAAAATCATAATAATTCAATGAGAATTAAGGATCTCTGAGATGAAACATATTTTTTTGATGTTCATTACAAATATGGGTGGACTTTACAAGATGTATGATGTCCTCCATGTTCTATGATTTTTTTTTCCCTGCTGTTTGGATTGAATGAATCCTGTGGTAAGGTTCTGCGACAAATATGACATCATTTGTATAGTATATAAATACTATACAAACTGGAAATTTTTGTACATTTTAAAGGACAAATTAATCTTCAATGTGGGCTTGATTTTTGAAATTTCAAGAATAAACAAAATGTTTGAAAACAGCTTGGCTAGCTTTGGAAACATCTGTATCATGATACCTGTTGTCCTGGACCAGCACTGGACCAGTGTCTTACTTGTTTTATGTGAAGAAATTGTGGTTGATAGAGTTCTGGTTTTTAATGTAAACCAGAAGATCACAAGTGGCATCACTGGTGGTAAGGTGTAAAAGCATTGAAAAAATATCCAAACCCTCTTAAAATTCTTGTTCTCACTATGGATTTTTTTTTTGGATACCTGTCAAGCTTTGCAACACTGGTGGTTTCTGTGGCTTGGTCTTGCGGCATATGAAAGAAAAAGTCACACTTGTGTTCCCTGAAGTAGCACAGGGCTGAGGCAGTGCTCAGTCCTGGGCTGTGCTGGCAGGGGTCTTGCTGACCACAGTAAGGGAAAATATGCTCCAGCACATGAAGGTTTCAGCACACTAACTGCAGGGGACTGAAAGCTCCTGCTGGCATTACACAGTAAAGTGGTTACGATTTTACAGCCCTTGTGTGTCTGAATACATCTATTCACTATTTTTTCCAATGTAAGTACAAAACATTTTTATTTCAAGTCCGGGTGTACAACCAGCTCGAGAAGAACGTGAAGCTTGTTGGTGCTGCAGGCATATTGTTTAAAAGGTTAAAAAGCATAGCTGGGGAATATAAAAGGGAAAACATCTATTCAGTCTCTCCAAAGAACACTTCCCTGAAGCTCTTGTGGCTGCTTGAGAAACCATAGCCTCGTTTCCTCACACCCTTTCATTCTTGATGGGTTGAGGGAGTGGCAGAAGTGACAAGCTATGACTGACAATTTTTGGACACAAGCAGACTGGATTTAGTGAGGCCAGGATCTCAACCTGAGACCTTCTTACTAGGAAGAAAACATCAGTTAGATAAAACATTTCATTAAAGCATGTTAAAAGGTGTCTTGCCTTTGCCCTAGATAATGGCAGTGGTATGGAAAAAAATGAACTGTTTAGAATTATCCCTTTTATTTTCTTCAGAAATTCACTGTGCTAGAAAACCCAGGAGCTCATAGGGTAAACCTTGATTGATGAAATAACCTTTTGATGATGTTTGAAAGCATGACTGTTCTGATTCAACAAAGCCACAGTTACCGTCACGTCAAAGAAATACTGGCTAAACTGAAGAAATTGTATGTATCCACTACTGAAGATCACAGGCTGATGAATCTCACTGTACAAAGTGTGATGATGTTACAGCTGTCTCCAAAAGCAGGTGGTAAAGGCTTTAGAATTACTGAAATACAGACAGGCCTAAGATTTGGTCTAAAAAAAGTTTCTTTCTGATCAGAATGTAATAATAAAAAAAAGCATAAAATCCTCCTATTCTTATAGGTGGTGTTGAATGTTCAAGATGCAGGTGGTTAGAAAACTGCCTTTTTATAAATCAATGTATACTGTATTGAGACACAGTAAACGTGAAAATCAATGGTGCCACCCTGTGAATTACAGGAATATTCCAAATACTATGATAGTAAACAACTATGGAGATATTTTATATTTTTTACCTCCTAGAGAAAAAATAATTTTCATTTAAAATTCTACTTTTTTACACTGAAGTGTAGCTATGTACTGACACAATGGACAGGTAAAGTGTTGCAACAAATTTAAAGTAAATTTTAGATATAAATATGAAATTTTAGGGAAAATAAACAGAAACAAGAAAGAAAACTCCATCCTGTTGAATAAGCCTAAGAGTGGAATTTAACCCAGCAATCCCAGTGTTGGGGGTTAGATTCGTTTTTTTTTTCCTTACAGAATATTTTTTTCCACAAGTTACCAGGAAACAAACTACTAGGTACTTAAAGTAGAGGAGCATCTTCTGCTCCTCTTAAGTAGGTACTTAAGAGGAACAAAAGGGACCAAAGGAGATTTGTAGCACCTGGCTACACCTCTTTTTGTCTCTGGGTGTTTCTCTCGGAGGGGGGAGATAACGCGAGTTTTGGGGCAGGAAAAGGACAGNCATCTTTAGAAGGTCAGGAAACCTTTCTTCATTCTCTCTGGACAGAATATAATCCAACCAGAACAGGATAAAAAATAACTACCTGTGAAACTCCAATAATTTTTTTATATCCCTGTAGGACTATAATCTCCTTAGAGCAGTGAAAATGTTCTGAGCCTTTTGTATGTTGTACTGGAGTCTAACATGTACTGAATCAATGATGGATTTCTCAGGGGGGAGGATCTCAGGTTTCAAAATTTTTTCCCTTTGTATTTAAGAATATCTTGAATATCATTCCAAAGAATGGCAATAGGAGAGTCTGCAGGCATGAAGCACTTGTCTAATTTAATGGCACAAACCATTTAAACCATGTGGTTGTTGAAATTTGCTATCAAAATTTTAAAGGAAGCAAGGAATAAAGCCTGCTTACACAGCTATAGACTAATTTATTTATCAAGACCTAATAGCAGTCCCAAAAGTTACGAGGAATTCTATTGACCTCCTGGGTACTGAAGTGTGGGTAAGCCAAACATTCTTCAAAGAACACTTCACTGGACATTTGGGTTTAGCAACAATACATTCTTTTAGATGAGTTAATGTCACTTACTCCGTTTATAGCCACGAGTGTGATTTGTGCTTTTCTTCAAAGAGATTTAGAGCTTGGACTGAATTAATCTCTGCAGGGCATCCTCAAGGTGAACTGCATGACTGGAGATACTTATAGTTTGCTGTTTCAGATTTAAGCAAAATAACCCTCTGATCTCGTGGTCACTCTCAGCAAGAGGCCAGTCCAGCCTTCTTGGTGCCCACACCCGATGTGATGAGTTTCTCTCACAGACTATAGGGGGAAGTCAGAGAGGTAACTTTGAGTAGACAGCAAGTGCCCAGTGACCTGGAAGAGCCCCAGTCCTGCAGACAGGCTGCCTTTGGAGAATAAGAAATTCTCTTATTATCTTTTTTGGGAATAAGAAATTTGCAGCAGACAAATTCCTACACTGTGTGTAGGAAGGTCTTTATAAAGGATCTTAATTTTGGGTTGAGCTAAGTATGCTGCTAACAAGCACTGATGGATATAATGGGTATGGAATAGGAACCTGGCGATGCTCAGAATGCTCCCGTGAATGCAACAGGTCAAGCACTCAGTGCAGTGGCTGTCATGGCTATGGGTGCTGAAAACGGGAATGACCATGAGCTGCTGCCTGTCCTGAGACTCCTACAGGACTCCTGCCTTTTAGGAGACAGGCATCAGCATTTATAACTAATTTGGAGCTAAAATTCAGGAATTATTTAATTCTTCTATGTCAGGAAAGCACCATCTCAGTGACTTTGTGACTCTATGCTGTACAGGGTATGCTATGACAGCATAATGAGTTTCCTCGCTGTTTGTGTAAGGACAGCAATATGGACTGCTGTGAATATTAAATGCTTCTCCTTGCATTTCTCTTTTAATGGAAAATTTACAATATGAAAGACAGGTTAGCACAAAGCAATTTTGGATGTTTCTGTCACATAAATGTCAGAGAAAAGATCTCAAATATCAGAGACCTTGATTAAAAAAAATTAAAAAAGCAGTAGGATGAATTCACACTAGCTGGAAATGATATAGTGGAAAGGTGGGTTAGGCAGAAGAAATGCTCCTGTAATTTATCTGGTTGGCTCTAATGTGTCTCTTACCACTAAGTATAGAAAAAGGAGTTTGTGGGTAGAGATGGGTATTCTTCATTTTCCTGTTTCCGATCCAGTAATTAGGGCCATGATGTATCAGATGCCAAAAGGTCACATCTGCTCATCTCACTACCAGTTTTGTTCTACCCACTTTAAGTCAGCATTATTCCCTACACCAGAACTATCTTTAGGCTGCTAGACTGGACTGAACTTTCCTGCTGCCCAACTCACGGGCATCTCATGGGAATCCCCGTTTTGAATATCCTGAAATGTCCTCCTGCTCCACGCATGGGCAAGTTGGCAGGATCCTGACTGGCGCTCGTCACAGCAAAGGGTTCTCTCTGGGGTCTCCAGTTTCCTGGAAGCCCCAGGTGACCACATCTAGGTGAACTGTGAGAAATTTCAAGGGTTTCCCATCCAGCTACTTGGATATTTCAATCTGGCTGCTTGGAGCCAGCAGATTTGTTTCTTCTGGATCGGATATGTGTGATAATTTGTTTTTCAGAATATTTTAGAAGTTTTATTTCCTCTGTTTTCTTTTGCATGCATTACCCTTTACAAAGAAAAATTTCAGTGCAAGCCAGTCGTTATTCTTGAGGATTATTCCCCTTCCCCTGTGATTTAAGAATACCCCAAGATTTCTGCCTGCTTTTGAAATGAGTTTAATAAAAACCTCCAATCTATACTCATTTCCATAACTAGGAAAATTCTCTAGCTAATCTATTATGTTACTAATTACATTTTTATCAGTGTTGGACAAGGCAAAACCAGTAATCTGCTTTTGCCAAAATTATTTCTCTGTTTCAAATTCTCACTTCCTGTTTCCTACTGATCTTGAAACAAACATTTTTAAAAACAAAGTAAGTATTTATTATTTTTAAAAAAGAATCTTTTGGAAGACTTTCAGAGATCTAGTAAATACAATGTACGATAAATATACCTAAAGTAAAAAGTAGGATGTAAGCTTAGTCCAAGTACTGCCAATTCTATCAATTGTAGAAATACAAAGATGCAAACTAATTTAGTAGGAAGGAAAAAACTTCAACTTATGTTTTAGAAAACAAATCCATGATGTTGATTACTTAGAGTTTAAAAGAGGAGGAAAATATAAAGTAATTGTTTAATTGAAAGCCATCAACATCATGCTGGTTTATGAAAATATGAACAAGGAATGACCTTTCCTTAGGGTAGGCAATATTTCCAATAGTTTGCTCCTCTTTTTCAATTTTAGCTTCAAATCAAGGTAAAAACAATGGTCTGATAATTGGATAGTTTTTAATATAGTCAAAATTGGCATTTTAAATGGGCTGTGACTGTGCTACTTATACAATGGGAGCAAATGCAAATGGTTGTTGTATGGTAAGTGGGTGCCAAGGACACAGTATACTTTGCTTATGACGTCCAACTTCTTTCATGACAGAAGAACGGCCACCAGCTTTAGCCCTTCCTTGTCAGCCTTTACTTAGGACGAAATAGCTTTGCACCCTCTGGGGTGCCAGTACAGCAGCACAGCCCTCCGACACTGGTGGCAAAAAGCTCTATGAAAAAATGAATTCACACTTCTCTCAGTCATGTCTTCTCATCCCTATCCCAATGCACTATCATACCAGCATATTCAGAGAGGGAAAAATAAGGTAATGAAGGCGCAGGAGCCTTCTGGGTTTTTTTGATCTAGGCATGTGTATGACTGAATTGCAGAAAATTTGCACTTCCCAAAGCAGTAAGTCCAGGTGAAGAGCAGGAGATATTTCCTGACTCTTCCCCAAACTGGGCCTTGTTGTCATGTTAGTCAAAAGCCACATTTTCTGCTCCATCAATAGCAGCATTTCACATTTTGGCTCCCTGTGAACTGTTGGGCGTCACAAATGGTGAATGTATCTTGTGTGTGTGCAGTGACACCTCTGACTCATTTCTCCAGGCTTTGTCCACGTGAGTCATTTTAATCTGTAGCCAAAATAAAAATTTTTAACCGACCTCCTTGGTTTTCACACGCAGCTTTTAAGCAAACCACCTACTTTGTAAGTGTTAACCCAGCCAGTAAATAACTAGGAATACAACATACTTTTCAAAGTATGATAGGCTCTGCAAATTCAACTTCTTTCATTGGTAGCTTAAACATTAGTCCAAATAAGAAACTGACAGGGAAATGAGTGTATTTCACCCCAGTAGCTTGCTTTTACTTAAATGAAATTTTTGTCCCCAGAAATGTTTGTATGGTAATTTTCTGTCTTTAAAATGGAGGAAAGGCTCCTCATTCTGCTTTCTCGTCTATTTGAAATTACTCAGCTACATGTCATAGAACATCATTTATTTCTGAACCGCAGAGACCAAAATATTCTCATTGCTTTACTTCCTGCTCCTATTAAGCAATCTTATTCCGGAGGAAAATAACACATTTATTTCTAAACCCTTGGTATTTTCCACGCTAAATGCTTATTTTCTGCCTAATTTTGACCTTTTCATCCTGAGTCAACACCTCTGTTTCTTCATGAAATGTGCATAGGTTGTTCTTCAATTCCCTTGTCTTATTTCAATGTAGCTGCAATAGCTGAGAAGTGTTGCAGCGCGTTAGGTAGTAGGTTCACTTTGTTGTTATTTGCACTGGGTGTCTTGGGTTTTGCACACAAACTGTATATATGCACATGGGATATCCCACATGTATCCCCCGCCTCTCTTCTGACCCCAAATCCCCTTGTCCACCCCAACCCCTCCCCCTGGCCTGCCCATCGGCTGGGGTCAATCCCCATCCCACACCCCTGTCCCCCTGGGAGGCAATCATGTGGTCGTCCTCTTTCCCCGATTCCTGCTGTCCTGTGACCATTCCTGTTCCCTGGGCTTGGCACCAAATAAAGACCTGGGACAGCCCCCAGGAAAGGAGAACGAACTGTCTTGGATCTTTTATCTTGGTTCTATATCGAAGTCCAGCACCCACGGGTACTGAGCTAGCCAGGATTGGACCCCTGAGAGCAGCAGGACTTACGATAGAGGAGAGGACTTCTTTCTGCAGTAACCACAAATGGGGCTTGGGTACAGAAACTACTCTCTTCATGATAAATACTTCAACTTTTATGAATAATGCCTGTGGTTTTCTTCCTTTCTTCTGGAAACTGATTTTCCTAAACAAGTTGTTGTTTACACTGATCTTTTCTGATTACAGGTACAAGTTTTAATCTTATAAACCTCGGACAATAAATTTGATTTTTATTGAACATTATTAAACTAGACTTAGACAGGGTATTATCATTATTACCATTATTAAACTAGACTTAGACAGGAAAAAATTATAGGATTGTGGAATTATAGAATGGTTTGGGTTGGAAGGCATCTCTAAAGGTCACTTAGTGCAAACCTCTTGCTGTGTGTGGCAGGGACACCTTTTGCTAGGCTAGATTGCTCGAAGCCCTATCCAACCAGGCCTGGAACACTTCCAGCAATGGGGCATCTACAGCTTCTCTGGGCAACTTTTTCCAGTGTCTTACCACTCCCACCTTAAGAAATTCCTTCTACTTTAAACCTACTCTCAGTTTAAAACTGTTTGCCTTTATATCATCTTTATAGGTTCTGGTGGAAAGTCTTTCTCTGTCTTTCTTATAAGCCTCCTTTAAGCATTGAAATGCCACAGTGAAATCTCCCTGGAGCCTTTTCTTCTCCAGACTGAACAACCCCAACCCTCTCAGACTTTCTTCATAAGACCAGCGTTCCAGTCCTTTGATAATTTTCTTGACCCTTCTTTGAACCCGCCCTAACAGGTACATGTCTTGTGAAATATTCTTTGTGGACTTATCATATAGAGTTATTTTTTGTCAACATTTTTCCTTGCAAGGAGTTAATCTTCAAAGTTTTTGTTTTGTTCACTGATTTGTTTGGTTTTTTTTTTTTTTCCTTTTCTTTATCTATGTAAAGAGATTAGGCAGTCATTAATGGAAGATTGTTCCTTCCTTCTGCTGCTGTTACAACCCAGATCTCCAATGCATTTCACTACAGGGATTCATTTTTATGCATCGTATTTATCCTGAAAGAGGAAAAATTTCTATGTATCTTCAACTTCTCTGAGGCTGGTCCCTAAATATAAAAGCTTCAGCTTCATTGGACTGGAGGGTGAGATAACAGTGTTTTCAGAATCCTACCTTCTTTTAATCTCCAGCCTTAGGAACCTGGTCAGTTTTGAAGGTATGCCATGACTGACATGGTGATCTTGTGCTATGTACAGAGTGCCTACAGTTCAGTAGGTATCAAATTGCATCACTCGTTTTTAGGCGAAATTAAGAAAACTAAATATCACCTGTATCTTTCTTTCTCTTTCTTTTAATGGCTTTTAAAGTTATTGCCCAATTTTAACCCAGTTTGTCAAAGGACTAATCAAAAGTACTTAATTCATGAGATGTGTTTAGTGAAGTTGAGTGGTTGGATGGCAAAGAGAGGACACATGAGGAGTCCCATATGAGGCAGAGGCTAAAGAAGGTTTTAAAAAGGACAGGAATTATTCCAGTACCTCTAGGACAGCTGATTTTTTTTTTTTTAAGCATTTATGAGTTCTTAAAGGTCTCCATGGTGATCACTGACCTGGCTTGCTTTAGATTAGCTGTCTGGGGCACAGTAGACTATTTTATTATTTATATCAGGAAAGTAGAAACCAACAAAATTGATGTACACATAATTCCTTCCCAACGAAGTACACTTAAAAATGTATTATTTGATGAAGTGTTTTATAAATTTTGTTTTCCAAATGCCAGTTTAAGCACCACTTGTCCACTAGGAACAGTGTATTTTTGACAATCTCTTAATGTCCCTAAGTCCAGATGGAGTGGTTCTCCGGGAAGATTGTGCTGATTAACTTCAGAAACAACATGTTCTACATTTTTCTCTAGAGTGGAATAATGTAATCTCTGCAAAAATATATAAACTAGATAGAATGTATATAAACTAGATAGACTGTATATAAACTAAGTAGACTATTATTTTGGTTTATAGCTTTGCATTCTAGAGTAGCCATGAAGATTGTGTTGGTATCGTAGCAAAAGCAATATTTGTTACTTTTATATTTTTTCTAAAATTAAAAATGTCATTTGATATCCATCCTAGTTCCCCCTTTCAAATATTAAATACTTCATTTAATTATGTTCATAATCAAAACAAGCTTGAAAAATTGCTTTCATACTAAATTACTGTTATTTTTTCTTAGACACGCATTCATGGTAGTTTTATGT
The DNA here is from genome assembly GCA_013400675.1 of Oxylabes madagascariensis. Taxonomy (NCBI): domain Eukaryota; kingdom Metazoa; phylum Chordata; class Aves; order Passeriformes; family Timaliidae; genus Oxylabes; species Oxylabes madagascariensis. Next base: position 28,323 of record VYZR01094788.1, read on the forward strand.
AGGTTTAATTAGAAGCACTCACATGACAGCATAACTGTCCTTTCAAGTAGGATTTTTTATTATTATTATTATTTAACAGCAAAGAGGCAGTACAACAAATTCTTCTTACAAAAGCATATGCAAGGTTTTCCACATAAGAACTAGATAGGAATCTGTTTAAAGACTTTTAAAGAAGGCAGGATGTGCAGTTAGGAATAATTCAGTGTAGAAAAATTCCATCTTTCATGTACACAAAATTTCCTTTACTATGTTTTCTAAAATCTATAAACACTGTAAATGTCAGATACAGTCATAATGGTGAAGAAATCGGTGGTTGTTATTCTGTAATTATTCTGGAAAATGCTTAGGATTTTCCCTCTATTTTTAGTTTAGCTTTTATTACCTCAGATTTACAGCTAGTCCTATTGGAAGTACCAAAGTGATTTGTGAAATAGTGTCTCTTTTTTTTCTATAAATACATTCTTGGATCAAAGGCTATAGGGTTTTGAAGGGAGAAGACTAGAAGGCAAAAAAAGAGAAATGGGGAATAAGCCTTCAACTCAGGGTGGATTTTCTGCAGTTTGTGCACATCTTTTGTTTTTCTGATTCCAAAAAAGAAGTTAATTTCATAGTGGTGGAGGTGAAGGCAACAAATGTTTATCAGCTGATGGACCTGCCTGAGTCTGCTCTCGTGGCTCTAGAAGGTTCTAAATATCAGACTTACAGCAGATAATAAAAGAGTCTAACAAAAGGGGTAAAAAAATGACCTCACCAGCTGCAGTGCTGAGTACCTGCAGACATCAAGCAGCGAAATTACAGAACTTCAGAAGAACTGTTTTCTTTCCAAGTCCAATTTCAATTTATTTGGGTGATTTACTTCAAAGCATTTTGTAAAAATAGACTTAATAAATGTGATTATAAAGGGGGTTAATTTTCACATCCAACTTGTAATGAGATGGAAAAAAAGTAATTTTATGGCATTTCCTATGGACTTCTGAAGTAAAAAGGCAACATGGAGGAAAGCATGAACATAGTGATTGAATGTTGGAAGTTTGGAAGATGCCCTGCTGAATGTGACTTGTAGAAGAAAAGGATAAGCAGTAAAATAAACCGTAAAATGGTACTAGTAGTAATTCCCTGCTCTAGTAATTTCCCATAGTCTGACTTGGAGAGCCTTGAGTCTTGCATTTGCTGCAGGCCAGAAAAATCAAAGCTTCTTAATGTTACTGTTCTGTGGCTCCATTTTGGATAAATATGGGGAGACGTCACTCAAATCCTTGCATTTTCAGCTGCTTTTATTCTATGTCATTTAATGATTTGTGTGTTGATGGGAAATGTTATGGAAAAAATGTTAAAGTGGAAGAGGTAGAAAAAACTATTCAAGTGTTCAGAATTATGTTTACTGTCTCTGTTCAGAAGCGAAAAACTAATCACAGACTATTTTCTTAGACTGGACTCTCTCTACAGACCTTATTAAAAAAAAAAAAATGATTTCCATGTAGTTTCTACAGCTATTATGTTTTAGTCCAAAGGCAGAAGGCAAACAGCCATCTGCTTTTGTTTGTCTCTTCCTCTTTGTCCTGTCTCCCTAGCCTTATAATATTCCTCTTTGTCCTTTTCCTCTATGTATTTTTTCTTTTCTTCTTTACCAATTTGTCTCAAAGTCAATAAACTAAAGGCTGAAAATCAGCATGAAGGAAAAAAAAATACAAACAATCCAATATTAAAAGTTTGCCTAAAACCTGAAAACCCGTGTCTCAGAGAGGACAACATCTGAGCAATTCCTCCTGCTGCAGCAGTAACTTAAAGGCTTATTTTAAACCCTCTGGGAATAACCCTCCACTGGGGAATATGAGAAGGGGCGGGGGGAGACTTTCTTTGCTTATTGTAGATGGAGGTCACTCATTTTCCTCCAGGGATTTATGATGATGCGTTTCTGCTGGCTGCTGTGGGGCAAGGCAGTTGGGGCCACAATCTTGTGCTTCTTTTGCTGAACTTGATGATTTGACAAAGTGGCTAATCCCAACAACTACTTGTAGCCATCTAAGCCATTGGGAACATTTTTCAAAGAATGCATATTTTCTTAATGTTTATTCTGGTTTTGCAGTTTTCAGTGGAAGAATATTGAGGATATATTAACTCCTCAAATATTATTCATTCTGGAAGTGTTTTCGTTGTTAGTCAGTCACCTGTCTTTTTTGAGTTTGATGATTTTTTTACTACTGACAATTTGACTTTACATGAAAAGGGGAATGATAGTATTGGTAAAACTATACAACTCTCAGAAGATGTTCAATATCATCTACCATTTTCTTTCTTTTCATATAACTGTCTTTATGCTGCTTAAATGAAATACTTGATAGGTATAGAACATTTTTTTAATTGAGAAAGAGTCACTAAGCTTATCAGGATAGAACAAATTTGGTACTTCAGAAGATAAAAAAGTCTAAATTTGAACTAGGGAAGCTGTCCTATTTTATCTCACATTGCATCTTCTAAACCTGTGTATGTCTGTATCTCAAAATGCAAATACATATGTAGTAGAAATTAAGTTTGGATCTCACAGTGAAGAGATCACTAGTTATGTGTTCAGAATGTAGTTGCAGCAGATTTGATTGTAAAGGAAATATGTTTTTCCTGTTGAAAGAAAAATTCTGAAAGACAAAAGAAAAAATATTGTTAAAAACAACCATGGGAAAGGTTTAATATCTTCATTTTTTTTCTAGGGGGATGTTCATGTATAGTATTTTAGAAGCAAAAATACATGCATCTTCTATGCTTCATCTATGCATCTTCTATGGTAGAAGAATAGTATGGAGTCAAGTATTTAGTGGAATAAATTACTTTGGAGCCATTTCTGAGATCTGTTTTAATATTTAATAGAATTTTAAAGCCCCCAAAATTGAAACCTCCCCAAGAAGGGAAAATTAGAACTTGGTGGGTATATCCCATATATGTTTCTGAAGTCGTATCTATGGTGGTTGCACCTATACATAAATGTGTGTCAGAATTAAATGAATCAGCAACAGGCTGCCAAGGATATGGTAGAATCACCAGCCAGGGAAGAGTTTAAAAAATGTGTAGATGTGGTTCTTAGGGNGTTCTATGACTTCCCATACTTTCTTATTTTTTATTTTTCTTATTTCTTGCTTGTGTTGAAAAGATCATCGTGCTACACCACATTGAAGATATATGTATCAATTCATACTTCTTAAGAGATCTTTTTCAAACCTCAGAGATGTGCAAAGCTTAGCAAAATCATAAGATCATGTGCAATTCATTTACCTTCTGGATAAATAATTATAAATCAAACTGTTCAAGTGGAGTCTACCCCAAAAATCCATTTATGCATTATCCATCTAAAGCAACATGGGGTAATCACAGAGAGAAAGCACCAGCTGTGAGTATATATGGTACATAGCTTCAAAAATGTTGAACCTGGATCCATTCTCAGAAGNTGCAGGGCTAACAAGTCAAGGCAAACCCCAGGTGCATAATACCAGTGTCAGCTCACACACCCCACGTGTCTCAGATTAATCAAAGTGCCAAGGGACTGGAGGCTCTCTGAGCCAAACCACCCGCTGGTAATTGCATAGCAAAGGCTCATCAGAGCTGAGTTACTCAGAAGGTTCCATGGCAACATCCCTGAAAGAGGACCTTCACCTTGAACCTGGTGTGCCTGCATGAAACACTTCCAGAAGCAGTGGGACTGATTTTTTTCATGGGGTTTGGCTCAACAGCAGGGATGCCCATGAATTCTGAAGAGACCTCATTACTTCATTGCCACGGACATTCAAAATAAGAGAAAATCTAATTATAGGAAGAACTTATGTGCTTCCCCCCACCCACCAAGATAAAAACAGCATCAA
>VYZR01094801.1:0-17738 GCA_013400675.1 Oxylabes madagascariensis
TGCCCCCCCAAAAAACCCCACAACTGCTCAAATAAGGAAGAAAAACCAACCCCACTAACAGCCATACTGTGAAACCAAAATACTATTTAAAAAAACAAATGGATGACAGTCCAACAGTTTGCAGGATTCGAAACTGTCTCTACAAAGTAATTGTCTACCTTGTAGAAAGGATTTCCTTTTATTTGGAAAACGAGCAATTGGAAATTGGAGAGAAGAGATAAAAACAATCTTTAGATGCTCTGAAGTTTTGCCTACTGAAGGATTAAAACCGTAAATAAAAAGGTACCAAGCCCTCAGAGTTCACTGCTCACGTGAAGCTTCTTCCATCTCTTTCTTGACCGTTTCAAAAACCATTTTCATGTCTGGGAAAGGAAAAAAAATGGAGAATTATTGAGGAAAAAACCCAGCAGTTATTTCTTATTCAGGCATTGTATAAAAGTGCTCAGTTTCGACTCAATAAAGCTTAAACTCAACCCAAAGTCTCAACCCTGGCTTAGAAACTGTGTGGGTGCTTTGGCAGTAAAATACGAAATTGTGCATAGAGGTTATTAAAATTAAATTTAAATTAGCTTTTGGAACTCAGGCACCCTATGGGGATAAATTCCAAGCATTTTGGGCATTCCTGGATACCTTTTCTCCCAAGCCAGGCTGGACACAGCCCCTCCTCAGGCCATACACACCTGCCTTGGCCTGGAAGGCTCTGAACATCTTCTCATCTGAAACTCTTCTGCTGTTGCATCAGCCCCACATTTTCATATACTCTAGCACTATCTTCTCTCATTCTGAAATGAAATCAGGATTTAGAGTCCCACCAATCTCATTTGAGACAAAAAAGAAAAAAAAAATCCTATTATACACACCACAAAATTCAGGGACAATTTATTTTACTTGATTTATTTTCAGAGGAAAGCCCAGGACAACAGGGCAGGTTTTGGGGTAACTCAGCCTCGTTTGAGGTCTCTGAAGATGAGAGAGAGCAGCTCAAAAGTGAGAGCAGGACTGAACTTACTCTGGACACGTTGGGGTTGGGGTGCAGGGGGGGAGAGGGCTCTGATCCCCACTCGTCTGGTCCGATAATGAATATTTAATGTTTGTGTACTCGTGACCTTTCCTCTTGCTCTTCTGTCAAGCAAAACACACAACAAAAAGCCAAATTTGGGGTTAATCCCAGCACACAATCATTGGGACAGTGCAGCAATTCCAAGAGGAGACAACCATGGGTGTTTTTAGGTTTGTCTGTGAGGAGAGAGCTCAGTTCCGCAGTGAACACATCACTGAGCACACCTAAAGCTTGTCTCCAGCTATCGGTGAGACAAAACCTGAAAATCCCCATTTTCCCCCATCCCACCATCTCCAGCACAACACAGCAACCCTCTGAATGTACTCAATCCTCATCTCCTTGGCAGAAAACTCCCCATTTCATTCTTGAGCAGCCAGTGGGCTTCCCACTGGCCTTATTTCCAGCTTGGAGCTGGGGCCAACGGAGCGACACCGTTGTTTGCAGGAGCTCTAATAAAACAATATCTGAGCCCATTAGGTTTGATATAAAAAGCAGCCAAGCTGTTATTTGGATTCTGCACATATGCTCCAGGCTGCAGCCAATTGTGCTGGCACCCAGCTCCAGATCCTGCCAGGGAACTACGCCGGGAAAGAAACGGGAGACGGATTTTTCCTTTTTCCAGGCGTTCACAATGCCTGAAAATACCGAAACCTACAAGGCAGAAATTAAAGTTTTGTAGGGAATTGGGGTTTGGGGAGGGGGTTGTGGGTTTGTTTGGGGGTTTTTAATGCTGCAACAAGTCCTGAGGCCTGACTCAATCTCACAGCAGAAGCTGGCGGAGCCTCCGGGGAGTTCTGGCTCCTGAATTCCCATTAAGAACATTCCTAGGATTGAAGCTTTTCCAGGATGGTCTCCTGAAACTCGCTCAGCTCATTCTGGTGTTGCTGGTGATTCCCAAATCACTCTTAGCCAGCATTTAACAAAGCTGTCCTGAGCAGTTTGTGGGAACACAGCTTGGGAAAAGTTTTGTTGAGCAAACCTGGATTTGCTTCACTGAACAAAGTCTGGGAGAGAAAGATGGATTGGTGGACACATGGAATGTAGAATTTGTGGAATGAACCACAAGGACGTTTTGTAGGAACCAGCTGATAAAGAAGAACTAACTCAGTACATGTTAGAAAGTCTCTAGCAGGGAAAAAAGATACTAAAAAGAGTAAAAATATGGAGTAATTAGCATAGAAAGCAAAAGGTACAAATCCCAACTGCTCTGAGGTCAGGGCACGGAGCAGCAGGGACAGGGAGAAAACATCAGCTCTTTATCACAAAACCAGGAAACTGCTGTAAAATCCCCCAGAACTGGAGTGCAAGGAATTCCCTGAACAGGAAGGGGGAGGGAAAGGCCTTGTGGTTGCCACCAAACCTTATTCCCAAACATTTCTGATCCCACCACACTCCCGGAAATGCTTTGTGCTGGATCACCACACTCACCCTTTCATTTTCCACTCCAGTAGGTTGATTTCCTACCAATAAACTCCTCAAATTAGAATTGGAGTGATCAGCATTTGATTTCTCCTTTCAGGAATGCAGGGAAGGAGCTTTAAAATCTCTTTAAAACACAAAGATCACGAGGTTCTGCTTTAATTAACAGACCCTTATCTTTTATTCTACCTCCACAGGAAATTTGATAATAGGAAGGAAATTTGAGATCTGGGAGCAGGGCTGGGGACAGAGAAGGTGGGAGAGGATTCCACTTAAATTAAGGTGAGGATTCCACCTAATATTTTAAAGAGAAAATTCCACTTAGTAATTTAAGGAGAGGATTCCACTTGACAATTTAGGGAGAGGATTCCACTTAATACTGTAAGGAGAGCATTCCACCTAATTTTTAAGGAGAGGATTCCACCTAATTTTTAAGGAGAGGATTCCACTTAATTTTTAAGGAGAGGATTCCACCTAATTTTTAAGGAGAGGATTCCACCTAATTCAAGGAGAGGATTCCACCTAACAAATTAATTAATCTTAAGCATAATGAACTGAAATACAGGAGACAGTTCTCACCTTCAGACCCAGCCTTCCCACAACACAATTCCTCCCAAAATCCCCACCAACGCTGCTCCCTGCTGGAATCCTGCCACGTTCCTGTTGGATATTTGGGATGGACCCACCTGCTCCTCCTCGATCCTGCGCTGGAGGGTCTCGATGTAGTGCTGCACTGCCATGTAAATGAACCTGTACTGGGCCTCTGTCTGCACCATCCCTGAGCGCTGGGACCTCACCATCTGGATGGTCTTGGGGACATCGATGTCACAGTCCACCCCTGGGGACATCCACGGCGATGGGAAGGGCAGGAAAACAACCACGGTGAGGGTGGAGCTCACCTGGATCCTCCCTCAGCACGGCTGGGGTGGATCTGGGAGCTGGCAGGGGAATCAGAGGGGGAAAGGCACCTTTCTCTCGGATGATGTCAATGAGGATGTCAATGACAATGAAAGTTCCTGTTCGCCCAATCCCAGCACTGGAAAAAGGGGAGAAAAAGGGAATTTAATTGTTTTGCTTTTTCTGAACGCACACCAAAACCACAGCCAAAGGAAGAGTCTGGCATTAGGACACTGGAGGCTTCCAAATCACACCAGAGTCAAATTAGACCTCAGGGAAATGACAGAAATCAGCACTTCTGTCCCTCAGTGTTTATAAATACCCCTGAATCAGAAAAAAACCATAAGGTCAGAAGCAGATTTAACATTTCCTTGCCTAAAAAGCATTTCATTTACAAGCTGAGAGCACCCAAAAAGGACAGAGCCCATCCTCAGGTGGGATGAGATGCCAGAATTCTCGTGGTCCTGCACTTGAAATGCTCCAGCCAGGACTGCTCCCATCTTCTCATCCAACAGCAGAAATTCTCATTTATACAGAGATTCACACTCTGAAATCCCTTCCCAAAGGGACCATGTGCCACCCACCCAGAATGTGACATTGTACAGACAGGAAACAGGGAATTCCGAGCAATTCCCAGGGAAGGTTGTCCATTTTAAAGGTCTCAGCTCCCCGGGCCAAAAGCAGGAGTGGCTTGAGGAGCCCAGCCCGTGCCCTCACCTGCAGTGGACCACGACAGGTCCTGCATCAGGAATGCTCTCCTGCTTGTGGTGCACCTCCTCCAGGAAATCCAGGACACCCCCGGGGTCGCTGGGAACGCCGTGGTCGGGCCAGGTGCGGAAGTGGTACTGCCACACCGTCCTCTCCGTGTTCCCCTGCGAGGAACAGGGAAACAAAACCCTTCAGGTCGCAAGCAGCTCCTTATGGGGCACAGGCTCTCGATCAGAAGGCTAGAGAAATTAAGTTTATTTCTTGAGATGTGACTGGCTTATATAGTGTTTTACACAGATCAATTTGATTGGTGAAACAAAGGCAAACCTCTTCAATCACATTGGTCAAAACAGATGTTCGTCAAGAAACCTCTCTGTGAGAAAGAATGGATAAACATAGGTACAGTTACAAAAACATTTCTCGTGTTCGCAGAAAGTTTCCTGGGAAAGGAATTTCCCAAAAACAAAAACATTAAACCAGGGCTACACAGCTGAGTCCGATGGGGAGGGGGAATATCCCAAATCCAACCTGAGCACAGCACCCACAGCTCCACAACTCCCAAAGGACGGAACAAGCCATGGCCCTTCCTGGCCTGGCACATCAGTCACTAAATTTGCTTCTCCTCCCTGATCCAAACTGTTCCTTAACAGAATTTCCACACTGTTTTCTCATCTTTTTATCCCTTCCCTTAAGTGAATTTTCCACACCCTGGACCCACACACAACCTCTCTCCTTCCAACTCAACCATTTCCACGAGGGAGCAAATGCCTGGCTGGATTGAAGTGTCCTCAGTTAAAAGCATTATCCCTCCTCCCAGATTCCCTGCAAGCTCTGCAGCAGTTCCTCTCCTGTCAAAAGCTGCTTAGGTAGGAGAATCTTCAATTATCCCAAGGGCAAAGAGAAAGATGGATGGAACTAAACGTGGAGCTTCAAAGAAAGACAGGGCTCCATTTATTCATCTCCGAGTGCTTTTATTGATTCCAGAGAAATGGGCTAATCCTGCCATTTTTCCTTTGGTGATCCACGAGCTGGACAAAAAGGACAGAGCTCCTCTTGTACTCACCTGGCCAACTTTGGAGAGTTTCAGCTCTCTCAGGGTGTAATCGTGTGCTGCACTCTCCTTCACATTCCGGACACGCATCACTCCGTATTCCTTCAGGGAATATTCATCCGGCCAGTACTTGACACACTTACTCTGCAGGATTTCAAAAGAAAATAAAAAAACAACAATAAAAAAAAAAGGAATAATCAGGCAAGGGGGAAAAAGGCTGCTTTGCAAACTGGTTAACACAACCCTGAAGCTTTCATTTCAGAGTCCACAGAGGAAAATCAGCTGATGAGGTAAAAGAACATTTTAATGGGAAGTTTTTCCTCTCCATAACAACCACTGGATAATTTCAAACAGGTAACNAAGGGGGAAAAAGGCTGCTTTGCAAACTGGTTAACACAACCCTGAAGCTTTCATTTCAGAGTCCACAGAGGAAAATCAGCTGATGAGGTAAAAGAACATTTTAATGGGAAGTTTTTCCTCTCCATAACAACCACTGGATAATTTCAAACAGGTAACAGGCCACCTCTCCTCTTAGCACATTTTGGGATTTTTTGTGCCTGGATATTTTCAAAACCTGGAGATTAAAATCCTGCTTTTTGTACCCCCAGCCACAGGTCTCAAAATACAGAATTTCAGCAGAATTCAGCCCCACAGCCCAAACCCAACAGGCTGCAAAAGAAGTAGAGGTCAAAGGTATAAATCATTTCCAGTGGAAATAAAACTCAGATGCTTGCTTTTCCATGACTTGCAGCAGGAAGGGCTGACACAGCTCTGGTTCCATCACCAAAGAGGGTTCAGGCTCCTGCAAAGGGAGCAGTTCATGGGTCTGTAGCTTCTAAAATGCAGAGTTTTTGGTGTGCTGCTTCTCCATCAAGATTATCTTTGCCCAGGGATAAATTCCATCCACTGAGGAATGGATTCACCTATCAGCACTTGGATTTAATTCCCGTGACAGGTCAGGAAAGAGCAACTCCTGGGAATGCAGCAGCAAAGCAGAAATTATTGTAGGAGCAGCTTCTAGCAAGAGCAAAGACAGACCAAACATCAAGTCCTACAGAGCAACAGGGCCTATTTACAGTTATTCTGAATATTCAGGAAAAAAACACAGCACAGGGAAGCTCCTTGTGCCGGCCCAAGGCAGAGTAAGATGGCTGAACACTTGCCCACATAGGCAACAAGATGCTTTCCTGCTATATTTGCCCTTCTTTCCCTGCCACAAGGGGAGAAACCGAAGAAATACACTGAAACTGAGGCAAATACACTGATTTTGGGGGGGACAGCAGAAATAACTTGCAGTTTTCAATGCAAGGCTCTGCTGAGCAGTTGGTAGAGCAAGTCTGAACAGCAACACGATGTTAAAATAAGCCTTACTCTGCTGGAAGGTTTGCTGAACTGCCTCCAAAACCTCAAAACTCTTCTAATTTCTAAGGATTTGCTGCTTCTGCACTTTAAAGCACATCCAGGACTGGATGCAGGGCTGGGATGTTCCTCAGTTCCTCCCTTCCTCAGGCTATGAGCTCTTGGAGGCAGCTCTGCTGCAAAGGGTTCTCTCCCTCCTGCAGGTCTGCAAACAGCTTGGCCTGAGATAAAAAAAACTTTAATTTGACATCAGGACGGGTATTTGCAATTCTTTAAGAAGTGAAATAGGTATTACAAACCAATCAAGGGTAAAGAAAGAATAAGCAATGCAGCACTGACGAATTAAAGTGTTTTCTCCAGCAAAAGGGCTGAGCAAACTTTGGGAAGAATAATGGAGAAACTGCAGAGGAGCAGAGGCCATTCAGAGGTTCTTAAAAAATACTAAATAACTTGAAGGAAGAAAGGTGTGTTCAAGCCAACTCTGCCAAAACAACTCCATAATTTATTTCTCCTCTTCCAAAACAAAGATTATCACTGGGAAGGGGGAGCTTCTCCCTCCTTCAGTGAATTCTCAGGAAGGAAACACAAATCCTGTCCCTTTTTCAGGGTGATGAAGTGGCAGAACTTTACAAAGACTAAAAAAAGAACCACAAGACAAAGTCAAAGACTTAAAAAAAAAATATACACAGGACAAAGTCTAATGGCTCCAACACATAGCACCAGTGGCAGCTTTGACACCTCAGTTAGGAAAAGAATCCTGTAAAATCTTCTGTTATTTGTCTTCAGTCTACACACACAAGGTTCCTGGGGGTGAGGAACCCCTGCAATCATCAGTCACCCACAGAAAAACTTCAGTTTTTAATTTGATTTTTTTCCACAAGTGATGCTCCCCTAAAAAGGCAACAGCTTTCCCTTCAGACACAGATCATGAGAATATGGAAAAAGGTAAAAAAAGGTGGACAATAGTGTGTGGAAGAAGCAGAGAAACTTTAAAAGAAAAGGAGAGAGAACAGAAAGTGTTTATCAAACAGAAAGAAGATCAGAAGCAACAAATTCCAAAGATAAATCCATACCATCCCCAGGAAGCTGTGTGTGGCTGTTGCCAGGATATCAGTGTTCAACTACTCCTATTCTTTCTTGCCTTGTGTCATTAGAAACCAGAAACAAACTAAAATATGCCCAGCTTTGCCAGAGGCCAGGGAGCAAGACAAGATCCCTGTACTCCAAAGGTAAATGGAGATTTTTGGGATACACCATTGCAGGGAAAATTCCTCTTTGAGAGCATTAAATCCTGCCAGAGCAGGTAAGAAGCAACATCTCTACGTTCAGTCTTGTGATAATAAAATCCCATAATTCTACTTTTTTAGGGAGGTCCATACAGGCTTGATGAGCTGAAATAAATGGCAAGACTTTTGCTCCAGGAGCAGGGAATTTTTCCCTTCAAGCACCCAGAATTCCTGCTTGGCCACATCTCCCATCCCAGTGCCTCCTTCCCTAAGTTTGAAATACAGAGATTCACATTCAGCAGCTAAAATTTCAGCAGGCAAACCTTAAGAAAGGGAGGCTTGATGTGACAGGAATCCATCCCCAATTCTCACAGGCAGCAATAAAAAAGGACTCTCAGCATCTTCCAGAGCTCCAAGGCATCCGGTACCACACCAGATTCCAGCCATAAATTAATTTCTCCCACTCAGTTCAGTTCCTACTTGCACTCAAATGTCAGCACCTTTCCCAAGGGCAGCTGGGGTCTGGTTTTACCTTTCCTCTTTCCACTTCTTTCGTGGTCATGACAATAACTCGGGAATTCTCCTGGAACACCATCCTCCAGAAATCGTTCACCGTGTTCTGCAGGCAGCCTTGGGTAGCAATGTAACTTTTTTTTGGCTTTGAGTTGTTGCACTTGGTTTCAAACTCAGGCTAGAGGGGGAAAAAAACCCAGCAATTTAACAAATGGTGACAACATTCCCTTGGATTTAGGGAAGAGGAGGTGGGAATACACTCACCATAATAATATTAGCATTGATATAGTCTGAAACAGGTTCATTGGGATCACCATCGTGGAGAACAACTCTGGTGTGATCAACTGCAAAAATACACCTGGATGTCAAGCACTTGCATTCTACAGATGTGAACACACAGCAGCTATTAACTAATTATCAAACTTAATAAATTAGTGATTAGAATATTCCAAATTGCCTCTTTTGCTTCTTTGAAACAAGAGGCTGTGACCAGCTGGACCGAAACGTGTCCATGTCCTGGGAATTCAGGAACACAGGGATACTCAAACACTAAGTCAAGGCAAAGCCTCAGGATTTGTGTGTTGCAGTTCTGTCTCCCAAATTAATCCTCTGAAATTTAAGCATTCCAGCCTGTTGAGTAACAGCTGAGGGATATGAGGCTTTAAAATGAAAGCTGAAGATAAAAAACAATATTACAAATATCTACAAAGTGCAAATATGTGAACCCAAATTGGAAATCATGGGATAATCCTGATAAGAGGGGAAATTATCACAAAAGAGAAGCCAAAGCCCAGTGGTACTTAATTAACCCTATATTAATGAGGAAAATAAACCAGAGTAACATTAAATGGCAGTGAAGGGTCGATACTTACAGGGTAAAATGTTTTTGTATCTATTTTTGTTCTTGTTTTCCTGGCGCTGCCCTTCCTTACGGCTGTAGAGGAGTTTGCATTCCTGCTGCTGCAAGGTCTGAGGGGAAAGCACAGACAGGGGGGCTCAAAAAAAGCAGGATGGACTGGCCCATCCTCACAGCAATCCCTTCTCCCAGAGAAAAGGGAGGAGAGGGGCATTAGGTGACTACAAATAAATTATCCAAGTGAAGGAACAACCCAGAGTGGGGATTTCTGTGACAAAATGTCCCAAGGATAGCAGCAATTCAAAATTTTCACAGTCATGCTGTTTCATGGCAAATCTCCCTTCTCCCAAAGCTCCTTGGAGCTGGAAGCACCAGGATCCCAGTGCTTTGCTCCGAGTTTTCATCCCCAAAGCAGTTCTGGCCCCACTAAAAGGAACACTCAGGCTTTGGAAGCTGCTCCCCTCGTCACTCCCACCCTCCAGACTCTTGCTTTTATTTAACTGGCACATTTGCTCACTCCTGTCTCAGTCTGGTACTCCCTCACTTAATGACCTTGGATAATTAGGCTCATCCTAAAGCCAGGGAAAGCACAAGAAGTGAGAGAGATGCAAAGTTTCAAGCTTGTGACAAAGGACAGAAAACAGCCCCCAAAGCATTGCCTGTGGAATTCCAGGCAGAAGGACTGAGAGCTGAACTTTCCCTGCAAGTTAAAGAATTGAAGCAATTAAGTGTGTGGAAACCACATCTTCCTTCCTAGAGTTAATTATTATTGCTTGGAGCATCCCTGAGGAGAGATCCACGAGCAGCAGCGACTCCCAACAAGCCCATTCAGAGCTGGAACAACACAACCATAAATCTGGAACATCCTCCTCGACTTCACGACAACATCCCAGCGCTAAGCTCAGAAATAACCATTTTTCACGAGGAAAAAACATTACAAGGACTGTCAACATTCCTGTCTGGTGGTTCCTGGGACAAGAGGCTCATTCCTGCCTGGAGACAAGTAATTTAAATTCACCATCTGGGCTGGCAGCTCCTGAGCAGCACAGACAGGGATCCAGGGACAACCTGGAGTGTGCTCCCCCCTCCTGCCACCATGGGGGACAGCTGGAGCTTCCCCGAGGGGAATGGAAAAGCAGGGCACTAAAACTGTTAGGAGAGGGCTTCATTCCCAAAAAAAATAAAGGTTAGAGCTGACCTCACTGAGAGCAGCAAAGGGGGAAAAGAAGTGCAATGTCTCACAGGTAAAATCTTTCATTTATTGGCTTTTCCTGCTAGACTTTTCCTTCTGTAAGGAAAACACTTTGCTTCTAAGGCCACACTGAGAAATCCACTCCAAGAAAAATTTCTTCAACGTGTACCAGAGGTCAGGAAAGAGCTGTGAATTAATAGCTCAGTTATATTTTGCCAAACCAACGATCCCTTCCCACACACACAACCTCTGCTGACTTCCTTCCCTCTCCAGATGGAATTCTGGCCATTCTGACCATTCAGCAGCCCTGGATCAAGGACTGTCCTCTCTCTCTGGAAAGAGAAAGGAGAAAGCTTAATCCTCATTTTATCATTTCCCAGTGTAACAACCTCACCATCTGATACTCCCCTCACACACCTCTGTGCTAATTCCTTTTCATGGATTAATTTTCCTTCTCCTGGCAATAATCAGAGCACATTGGACACTACATTTAGCTGATGGGTATTTCTGGTCCCTTTGCAAATCCATCACTATTCAGGAAGTTTCCCAAACCAGCCTCTCTGGAGCTCCCTGAGCACTTCCCAGTTTCCTGTTGCCACCTGCTGGTGGAATTCCAGACTCCACTGGTGGTTATGTGTGTGTGAGGCACAAACCAGTCCATTATATCCAGCCTGGAGTGCTCCAGGCCAGGTTGGACAGGGCTTGGAGCAACCTGGGATAGTGGAAGGTGTCCCTGCCCATGGTAAGGGGGGGGGTGGGATGGGATTTAAGGTCCCTCACAACCCAAAACATTCCACTATCCCAGTGGTTGCTCCAAGCCCCATCCAATCTGGCCTTGAACACTTCCAGGGATGGGGCAGCCACAGCTTCTCTGGGAAGAGTTTCTTCCAAATTCTGGAAGGATTTCTTCCCAATATCCCATCTAAACCTCTTCCAGTTTGAAGCCATTTCCCCTGTCCTGTCCCTACACACTCTTTCTGGAAGAAAATTGGAATTTTGCCTGCAGAGAGAAATGAAACACCAAAACAAACCAAAAATAAATCTGCACAAGTCCAAGGAATGCATATAATCCATGCTGCTTCATCTTAGAGCTTTCTACCACTTCCCAATGGCTTTAAGATCCCCAAAAATGAGTATCAAAAAGCCACAAGGACAAGGTCAATGGATAGACTGAGAAATGGAAGTTTCCCTAAAGAAATGGTTCCCAATTTCCCAAACAGCAGAAGGAGTTTGAATGATTGTCCTGGTGGGACAAACACAGGAGTACGTGAGGATCCCTCATGGTGGGGAGCACATCCAGGAGGGATTGTGCCAGGGAATGGAGAAAAAGCACTCGGAGAATCAGGGAAAACAGGCAAATATTTCAAACCACAAGAGTGGAGCTGGCAAACCTCTGGAGATGGGAGCAAAACCAGGGACCAGAAGTGACGGAGAGGAGGAAACACCAGGAAGGCAGAACCCAACGTGACTTTAGCAGTGTGAGATTGAACACTGCAGGAAACATTGCAGGAAACATGACTTGGGACGAAAGGAATTACCTCAAACTCTTCCCAGAAGCCCTGCTTGACTTTATCCGTGGTCTCTGCCAGTTTGCTGAGCTCCCTCACTCGGCTCTCGATCTCGGCAGCGTTAATCCGGGTGGTGTTGAGGGGCTGAGCAACACAGACCCCAAACAGAACAGGGTTAGCAAATAGCAACCATGGAAAGACAATTCAAACACAAATCCCCTAAGATAAGGATATTTTAGTGGGAATTTCAGGATCCAGGCATCTTTTTGGATGTCAGAATTTTGGAATTCAAACAAAGGGCAGTGAGGAAGGGGACACAGAACAATTGCTTTTAAAGCCTCACAGTTTTTATTCAAAGTATTAAATTGTCTCCTTTCTGGATCTGCTCTGCAATTCCTACAGACCAGGATGACATCAGGAAATTCTGCACATCAAAGACAACACTCTATCCCTTCACAAGCCTAACAAAAATTGTTCCCACTTAAATGACTTTGTCATCCATTTCCTGAAGTTTAACTCCTCATTTTTTTGCCTCAGAAAAGAAAAAGTCTTGCAGAACATATGGAAAATCTGCATTTCAACAACATATCCTGGAGGTGGCAAAGCTCAGGGGTGGCCTCTCCTCCTCACCTGTTTGAGTTGCAACACGGTGCCCAAAGTCTCCACCATGGGGTTCTTCTTGTAATGCTCCACCAGATCTGTCAGAGAGTCAAACTTCTCCCCTCCACCAACGTCATATTTGAGATCCTGGAAAGACAAATGCTCCTCAAAATAAATGCTCTTCCCACCACCACAGCCACAGCACCCCTAGGCTGTGCCTTGCATCAGAAATAAACTCTAAAATTATGTGTAGAAGAGTCTACCGAAATCCTTCTGAGATTTTAAGGAAGCAATGCCAAATTATTTTCCTCAAAAACATAAATGCTAACAATAAATCAGAAAGGTTGTCTTGAAAATATAAAGGTAATTCATCATTTACAGTCTTGGTGGGTCATTTCTGCCTCCAAACTACTGCTGTTACTGCATTTTAGGTGTTTTTACAAAATTTAGTCATTACACTGTCTTTGGGCAGAACAGAAGTAAAAGAGAGTAACAAAAATCCATGGGTTTTTTTTAAATCTAAGATTATTTTTTAAACAGCAACCCATGGAGATAGATTAAATATCAAAACTGTAATTTAATAATATTTCAATGAAGAACTACCTTATACTAAATATAAGATTTAGATCTCAGGGCATTCCTTGGAGTGAACACTTGTTTTCACAGTGTTTATCATCTATCAGGTGTAACTGCCTGAACTGGCAGGAGACAGACATCTGCGGATGGATCTCCATTTATCCAATCACCTCTATTTTGACAGAATCCATCCAGGAGACTGCAAAGGCTCCCTGAGCACAGCGAGGCATGATTTGAGCCTGACAGGAGCCAGTCAGCCAAGCAGTCCCCCCAAAAAATTTGGGATTTTGATGCCATCAAAGGAGTCATTTTGATCAAAGGGATGACCTGCAGCAACCCCAGGGAAAAGGGGAATGTATCCAGAGCTCCTGGGCTCATGGATTCCCTGCTTTCCTACCTGGCAGTGGATCATGACGTGTGTCACTTTGGATTTGCCATCGTTGCTCTCTCCTTTGTCGTCCCCCGTCCTCACGGAGAGGACAAAGTCCCCAGGGTGGCTCTGGCTCTCCCGCACCAGGAAACTCCCGTGTTTTCCCTTCTCTGTCAAGAGTTTCTCAGCTTCTCTCCCAGAGAGATGCCCGTGAAACCACCTGGAAATAAAGTGACACAGAGGGAGACACCCTGCTTAGCATTCCAGCTGAATCCACTTGCTCCAGGTATTTATTATGAAATTGAGTCCTTCTGTTCACCCAACAACAGCCAGGTCTAGGGAAAACCTCAGTTGGTAAAAATAATAAATAAAATAAGCCTTGCAAGTGGCCAGGTGCACACCAGTGAGGAACAGAAACACTTCAAAGCACTTCCATGGAGCTTCCTACAAGATTTCAGTGAAGCTTTGATTTGGATCCTTCACAACAATCCTAATAAACACCAGGTTACACTCCAACCTTCCCCTCAGTCAAGGCATTCATTCTCCTCTTATTTCCTGCAGGAAACTTTACTGATAAATTTGTGGAAACTTCACACTTTTGAGATCTCACCCTTGTATCCCATTAGGAACGGGAGAGGATAATTCCAGCAATCTCAATTCCTCAGGAAATAGGGCCAGAAAAGCATTGATCCTCCCCACCTCTGTTAAGGCATTCTGAGGAGTGACAGAACTTGCTTGAATATTTTCCCTTGTTTTTTCACTTGTAGGAATAAACAGGTTTAGTTCTGACCCCTGACATTTCCTTTAAATCCAGAGTCTCAAATTCTCCTTATTAACCACGCTCCTCAAAACAGGAGTTTGAGGAATCAGAGGATTTGTGTGGCCTTCACTTTCTACCCACTGCTAGGAAAAGCACAAAAAGTTATGCCCAGAAATATCCCTGGGAATTCCTCACAGCAACAACAGCATCAGGAGAACTTCTCCAATTAAACATTCTCCCAGTACAAACAAAGGGAATTATGCCTCTTTTTCAGTCCTGTCCCACCCAAGGAAGAAATGCTAAAGGGAACAGGTTCTGAGGCTTGGATCGCTTCACCTTTAACCTCATTTATTCATTTATTTTGCAAGGAACATCCCTGAAACAAATCCAAGGTTGTGGCCACCTTTTCCCAGATGGAGGCTGAGAGTTAAGAGGGATAAACACAGCATTTTTTAAGAAGCACAAGGACCTTGAGGTTCCACCACTTCTCTGACCTTTCTGACGTGGGATCAGCACAGTTGAGGGGATATTTCAGCTCTATGACATCTCCATTCTTTTCCTTGAGCTGCCCATGGTGTTCCATGTAATACTGGACCAGCTCAGCCAGCGTGGCAAACTTCTCTCCCCCGTAGAGGTCATAGTAGTCACCTGTGTTCTGGATCTTGATGTGGGTGACAGCTCCAGTTCGTCTAAGGTTTGGAAGAGAGGAGAAAAAAAAAAACCCTTCCCAAGTCAGCTGATCAATCAATCACTTTTATATTTGGTGACTGCCTGAGGTGGAGAAATCCATACTCACAACTGCAGCAGGGAACTACTGCAGAAGAGCTGAGCTGCTGCCCCTCTGCTTCAGCTGCTCTGCCCACCAGCCAGGGAGAACAGGAAAACAATTCTGTGCTGGAGGGATCCTTGAAGGCAGTGCAAACCCTGCAACCTCAGGAGCCTCACCAGAAACCCCTCAGACCCACACAAAATCCCACACACAAGCACAGGGGTGGAGGGTGAGAGGAGTTCAATATTCTGGAGAGACCCAGCAGAGCTGGTTTGCTCCTTTCTCCAGAATTCCCACCAGCTCCTGAGATCTCTCCCTCAGGAAACATTTGCCTTTGACTGCTGCCACAGTCTCTGATATTAAGGAAGAGCAGCTCCCAGCAGGAATCCCCTCCTGTGCCACAAGCCCGTTATCTCACAAGTATCCAAGCAGCACAGCTCTTATCACCAATCCCACTTTTCCCTTTTCCTTTATCTACTTCCTCTTGCTGTCTTTTCCCCATTCCTACCACGCAGTGTCAGGGGACAACTGTCACAGAAGGCCTATTTTGGAAGCTGAAAAAGACACAGTTGCCCTTAAAAACTTGCTGACTTTTCCTGTGTGAGGAGAGTCTGGATTTCCTGCTGGATCACTAATTCCCAACACCTCTGCTTCTTCCAGCTGGTTATCAAATGGATTTGTAAAGGGCTAAAAGCCCTATTTCTGCTTCCCCTGAATATTTTTGCCCTGCTGTAAAATCAGAATTTATTCCCTTCCAACCTAGAGCTGGGTAAAAGTATTTGAGAAGCTCTTCAGGGAAAAAGAAGAGGGAAAAGTGAACGACACTAAAAAGTGATCCAAGAATTCTGTCACCTCTTCCAAGGAGTTCATCCACGGCTCTTTCCCCACAGGACAGCTGCAAATTAAGATCATAACTACCCTGGGACAAACTGGAAAGACCCCAACTCACCTAACAGAGAGTGTGAAGTCTCCTGGGTTACTTTTGCTGGGCCGTGCCAGGAAGCTGCCATCGACTCCTCTTGTTAACAGCAGGTTTTCTGCCTCCACCCCAGTGATATTTGGATGAAACCATCTACAAGAGGTTAAAAATAAAGAATGTTAATAAATAAACAGCAGGTTTTCAGAGTTAAGTCACACAGAGCGATCCGACAGCTTCCAAACTGAGTTTTGCACCTAAATTAATAAAATGTCTGTTCATTATTAGTTTCATATTGCAACTTCAGATGTTGCAATTTTTTGCAAGCCCAAGAATGACACTTATCCCCACTCTGACTGCCTGCATCAAAATGCTATCAAAGGTACACAACATAAACACAGACCAGAAGTGGTATTTCCTTACTCCAGCGAAACACAGCGCACAAAGAAACTGAAAGACAAACAGGAAAAATACCTAAAAATAAAACAAAACATCCAAAGTGACACTTGACAACGTTTTGAAGGTTAAAAACGGAACAAAACCTCATGGTTTAGGGCACAGCTGAGGGGGTCAGGAAGGAACTCCCCGCGTGGACACCCCACTGCTCTTCCTCCCAGGAATGTGGAGCCGGGGTCGGATCTGTCCCGCTTAAATACAACCCCAGAGGAATCTCCTATTGATCCTCACCACCCACAAACTGCCCTCAATGACTATCCCAGAGCCCAGGCAGAGCTGGGGCTGGGCTGTGGCCAACAGCTCCGTGTCCCCACCTCTGGCATTGACTTTGGAGACTTATTTGGAGCCACTCGGTGTCACCACTGCCTCTGCTCTTATCTGGAATTTACCCATTTTTATTGCAGCCCTGCAGGAGTTCTGCATGGAAGGACTTGGTGAGGATTTTGGAAGGCAAATTCTAAAAATAAACCATCAGAGCACCCCAAGCCCAGCTCTGTCACTCTTGCACTTGGCAATTAAAAACCACCTTTAATTTTCTGAGTTAAATCCTCATCCTTGTGTGCCGCAAGAACTCAGCCTGCTCCTCTTTGTTCACCTCTGGGTTTTTCCAAAGTACAGCAAAATATATCCAAAAAACTCTACAGTCAGGCTCACCACAGAGGGAGGAGTGTTATATCCAGAAAAACTGAACAGCATTCCTGATCCTTCCTGATCCAGTCAGCATTTCAGGCTAAATTGCTAAATCAGCAAAATATGAGAGCACAGGTCTAAATTTAGGGTTATTATTTCAATTGTTGCAGCAATCCCTTCTCTAATGAAAAGTTGCCAATATTCCCACCAAAGTCTTCTCCAGACCATTCTTTTCAGAAATGTTCTAGAGTTTTAGGTTTCTAGAAAATACAAATCTCTAGCAAGTCATTCAAATGGGAATCAGGATCCATTTCAGAAGTAAATTGTGTGAATCTTCTTTGAATCTTTTTTCCCCTAGTTAATAATATTCTCCTTGTGCCATGAAAATCTAGTGAATAGTCCCCATTTTTCACTGAAGAACAACACTGAAGACACCAAATTTATGCACAAGAGATGAAAAAAAAAAATTCAAAAATGCTTCCAAATTATCACAGCAAATGGGAAGGAACTAGTTAATATTACATATTAATTAATAATTAATATGTAATTATATGTATTATATATGTAATCAATAATTAATTAATAAGATTACATATTGTGCAGGATTCAAGAGAAACCTTGGCAAGTTTTGGAGTTTATAGCAAAAAATGTCTAAACAGATAGAGGAGAAATTATCGGGATTGGTTCTCCAGATTTATTATACTGACATTCCATAAACTTTAACCAATGGAATATCTTCTGTATCCCACCCTGAACCTTAAGGAAGCAGCTGTACATGAGTTGTTGCAGTAAAGAAAACATAATAATTTATGTACAGAGGCGACTAGAAATAACCTGTTATTTAACCAGCATTTAAAGGAGAGGTTAAACAC